>JAGDQP010068014.1:0-11077 GCA_022664845.1 Lepisma saccharinum
TTTAATTTTTCTGACAATCAGCATGTATCGCAATCAAACACCAAAATCTTATATGTTATTTGTATATTTACTCTGTATCACCGTAAGCAAATATATTTTTTCAAATTGAGACACTACGATATATATATATAAGAATTATAGAAACACTTTCTTGATTGTCACGTTAGGTATTAACAACTTGTCACAAAGATAATATTATCATCTATTTATTATTTACTAACTGTTCTTGTTCAATGAAATTACTAAACAATAAATACATACTACATATTTGAACTTCACTTGAGGAATCAAGGTCATTCTTGATGAATATGTTTGCCCTCTGACATTTTACATGTTGGAAGAAGTCTACCATACAGTATTTTTGTTACCAAAAGTATAGCAGCTACACATTGAGTTAAGACAACGCTTAATTGGAAGGTAAATTTTTACTAGTATTTTCTATTACATTTGTAGTCTTATTGTATCACAGTAGTACTATATCAAATGCTCTAGATATGTCAAACAAAATTTCTAGAACATGATTCTTATTATATGTTACCAGAACGATGTCTAGTATAACCTAACAATTTATGTATTGCAGGATGTCAAGTGATATTATAACCATTAATGAATGTTTAATATGTAGATATTTACGACATTTTAGTTGTGAGTGCTCTACCACTGAGCCATTACAATAAAATTGTAATTCACATATTAAAACCTCTAAGCACTGATACAAATAAAATCCTTGTTTTGAGGTCCTTATCCTTTATGTTACTGTTACAGAGAACTCACGTTATGTACAAAAGCAAATTAAGTGGAATTAGAGCATGAAAACATTTAAATGGTCATTACGATATTATAATAGAATGAGTTTTACTATATAATTAATGTGAGAAGTAATTACTAATATTGCTTTACTACTGAATATATTTGGAGTACTAATATTGAATCCTTCAAGGTACTTGAAAAACAACTTTACTGTACACACAATTTTGTGGAGATATTTGAATTCTCATAAAATGAAGAAATTCACTAATAAGGGTCTTAGCATATCATAAAGCCACTCAGGCACTGACGTAATATTATGTCGCAGGGACTAAATAGTTATCTGGACTTATTTATCAGAAGGCTATTAATCGTTTGATTGAATGTCGAAGGTAGCTAATATAATTTCATCTGCTAGTTCAGTAGGTCTCAAACATGGTCTCACGCGTCCATGATCGGTATTCGAATGTACAAACTACTCCCGTGAACAACAGTGGACTGCTTGATAGCCGTCATCTTCTGGACTGTTCAAAATTATCCTGATAAATTATGACCTCTTGAATATCTAAGAGGTTTTACGCCTTATAACCTTCAATGGTCACTAGCGCAAACAGTCTCGCAAAAGGTGACCCATACTATGATCGATTTTGTCAACTTCTTTTATTTGGTTTCCATCAATTTGTGACGCAACAAATACAATGAAAGACATCTTAATTGTTATACATGATCGACCGAATAGTGTCGTGAGAAGGAGAAAACTGTAGCTACTTGACTGTTAATTGAAGTTAACAACAACATCGGGCTAAGCAAATGTTGATTTAATGCCACGACACAAAACGCTCTTAGTTTCGTTCGTGAAGAAATCGTGGCTCCCGTTAGATAATGAATCCTCGAGAAGTCACTATCTGCGATATCACTGCTTTGGATTTTGATATTTTAAAGAAATTAACTGATGTGCATAATTGTTTGGCAGTCTGTTGGTTCTAAGTCCGGAACAGGGAGGGTGCAAGATTGTTAGAAACCTCTGCTGCTGTTTGGATTTTTTTGCCGCAAGGACACACTCTGCTTACGATTACGATACAGGATCTAATTCTCCTCGCACGTCATAATATAGTCGTATAAACCTTCGTTGTGGTAGTGAAGGTACAAGTTATTTTTTAGAGATCCGTCAGCTGTTAGTGACGTTCCGTCAGTTGATGGGTTTCCTATTATAGATGTTCGGAAATGGTTTAACCAAAAGGGTTGAAGTGGAGGGAAAGTTCCGAGACAGTGGTGCCTGTATTTCCCTCCACTGGTGCTTTTAAAACGTTTATCTCCCCTTGACATCTGTACTCTACTGTTCTCATCTTTGACACTCCGGTCTCCAACTTGGTGTTTTACTAATGTTTTGAAGTTTCGTTTTCTCTTTTGAATTTGAATCTATGTCCCATGTTCTTAGCATATTACGATACGTTAGTGCTGCCGTATGTCCCAGTCTCAACTCACGTAACAAAATTATCACAAATTCGAATTGTTTCCCAGAGTATTATAATATATTCTACAACACCTGCATCTACACTTTATGTTGTGTGAAAGTTGACTGCTGCTGTCACTTTTAACTGCCATTACTCACGGTTTAATTAGACTGTATAATAAGATACAGTGAGGGTTAATTCTGCGCATTGAAGATTGTGTGTTTTGACCCTGTATTAACGAACAACCAAGTAAAGGCGGATTCAATATCAGGCGTACTTCCAATGTCCTTTTCCTAAAGCTTGATCTTAGCATTCTCTTATCTACGTATTCAAATCAACTTAGTGCTACAGCTAAAGATATTTACACACATTGTTTAATGTTTACGAGAATTATACCGCTTCATTAAATGTAGTTTTATATCGTGTCAAACTTGTAATTTGTGTTTCATAGAAAACTTGTAAAAACTGTGTGATCATTTAATGATTTTTAAATTCAATTCGGTACAACAAAATATACCTGCTGCTCATCGCAAGCTGCTCTTCTATGGTCCTTGAGTAATTGCTCATATCCTTCCCCCAAGTTAAGTACTTCTCGAATGCGTTTTGGAACTTGTTCAGTTCTAGAAGAAGGATTTGTTGACAGATTGTGCTATTTCAGTGTAACGATGCAGGGAATTTTGTTGTGTTGAAATGCTGCTTTATAACCTCTCGTTCAAAGGGCGGTCAAAAAGTTTTGCACAATCCACTGTAACGTTATTATTATTAACGCTAGGGTAATGGATTTCCATGTAAACATACTTTGGTCCTTTGAGTGCATAACCATGTTGCCCATTGTATCACCAGTCTGCTACAACACATTTGCGCCAGTGTTCTTTCCGGGGCTTGAGCGACCACCTTTCATCCCATTATTCTGATCTTCTCCATCGTCATCTTGGCTGAGTGGGGGTCCTCCCATTATCATGATGAAGTTTGATGTCCTTATCTTGGAGCTCTGGTCTCTTGGTCCTGAGTGTACTTCTCAGTTTGTTCAATGACAAACATTACAATTTCTTATTGATTATTGACCCACGTTCCAACTATTGTGTGGTTAAACATGTCACTTTTGCTGGGTTGATCAATGACATCATTGTTTTCATCGTTTATTGCACTGGCTGGTCTACCGGATCGTGGTTAGTTCAGTAGACTGAAATCACCACTGTTGAACCCTTGCAACCATGCGTTGGATACTGCTGTGGTCCAAAGTCTGATCTCCATAAGCAGCTTTCTTCTAATTCTTGTGGCTGAATAGTCTCTGATCTTGTAAAGAAATTCTATCATAGACCCTCGTGGCTGTCTACTTCATTGTCCACTGCGACTCACTTTTAAGTACAGAAACGAACTTTTTATAATCAACTTGTACGTAAAGGACCAAAGTATGTTCACATGAAAATTCGTTTCCTTTGTGCAAATAATAATAAACTTATAGAAGATTGTGTAACATTTTGAATGACCTTTCTATGTTGTAGTCCAGTTATATGTCTTGGTATCACACAAAATTATCGAATACTCTTATCATCTTCATTCGAGATTTCTGTTACCTGAAGCGATTACACTTTCTTTGTAATATTTGGTTTGTCTCTTTTTCATTTTCTTTAAATTTTCAATCTTAAAGCCTTCTTAGATCTCTTATCTTTTTAGGTAAATATTTATTGTTTCGTGTTTCTTTGAGGTACTAACCATGAGTTATTTTTTTTAAAATTTTATTCCTTCTGACCACTTATTTGTCTTCCATAATTTCATCTTTGTATTATTCTCTGTTACAACGTTTGATATGTCAAGTATTCCGTGAACACCAAGGATCATATACATTTCTCATTGTGTATTCATGCCAGGTTTACTATTTATTTGTATAAGGTGATTGTGATGAATTGTTAGTTCCCATACCATTTTGAGAAGTAATCTGTAACAATGATTTCACTGTTCGTGATGTCCTAATTATCCCGAAAAATTTGGTTACAATAATAATTGACATGAGTTTCTAGTCATCCAGTCGGCCGTTTATACATCAACACTCATGCAATTACTAAGCGTGAGAATTTCAAATTTGCGTTATTCTTCATCGTTATTTACCGTACATAAACTTAATGACTGATAGCTCTGGATCCTCTCACGAATTTACACAATGTAAAACATATTTTGCTTTTGATTGGTTAAATATAGAAAAAAAAACTCTAGTGACCTTCATTTGGATTGGTCCGCAGCTGTTCCTCAGTCTGCGTGCCTCCCCAGTTCCCCAAATCCAGACATTCTTCTCATCAGTTCAACTAAAGTGTACAATGGGTTTGCTATTTCCAGACCTACTGTAAGTTGCCGTTGTCAATTCATACTTTATTAGGGTTACAATGACCAGGTGCAAATAGGATTTCTTTCACAGTCAATTCGAAGCGTCATAAGCTTCATCACCTCCATGCGCAGTACGTTACCATAAGATGTAAACCTGCACGCTAGGTTCTTGAAACAGTACAAGAATGTCATATTAACTTTTTATATATTTCCACCAGTTCTCATCCACGGTAAATATCTGTCAAAAGTAGTTGCCAAAGGAATAGCATAGGAAGTTTTCTACTCCATATCATTTATTTTTTCACAATTTCGTCGCGCAAAACGTAATCATCATACTGCAACAGATGAGGAAACCTAATGATTTAACAATGCCTCAGATGAAAAGAGGTTTGAATATTATCGATATTCTCTACTCTGTACGTGCTGAATAGGAAACTTTGGTGTATTTAGAAAGAATGCAACTTGTCAACATTCTCGTTGCAAAACTATGTTGATAGTTGCAAATATTCATTCTAATATTCGAGATTTTTGGGATCTTGGTATGATGCCAAGTTACGGGAGGTAACATAGGAATTGACATGATTGGAACAAATTGCGTTGTCCTTGTGTTAGCAACGTGAAAGTGATAAACTTCCTTTAACGAACTATTTTAGAAGTTGCCATTAAAAGAACTGTTTCGGAACATGAATCTGAAGCTCATCATTTGTTATGGCTTAGCGCTAAGTCCTGGAATCATCGTTTCCGGTTAACTTAGATTCCAATATTAATGTTCAAGATTCAAGAAACATTGAGTTACACTTTAGATACAAACTCACCTCGTGGATTTATGTTATTTCCGCAAAAGCTATCATTCGAAATTGTTGAATTTGTCTATTAAAAAGACTAAAATAGGATTATGTTAAATCATTTAAGTAATGTATTTAAAGCCGGGTACAGGGTAAGCGCTTTTCTGCTATTTACCAAGTAACGCTACAAATAAATCTTGTTAATAAAACTATAATTTTATATTATTTCAGGAAAACAAAAGATGACATCTCAGATACCATTCCTTCTCTTCGACGTTCTTCTCATTACTCTATCTTCTGGAATACCATTTAGACGAGAAACTTATTTGAATTTAAGTACTATCAACTGCCTCAATTATATTTTGGCCAAGTATTTTCAAACTACCAGAGTATTGGTGATTTTTGACGAAATTGATGTTGACATTTTCCATGCATCCATCAATACAAATTATACAGTACCTGTAATAAGAATCCAACCTATTGTTGCGAATCGTTATTTTGTGAACAACTTGGAATATTTAATGAGGACCAAGAAAAGTGCAGTGGACTACATTTTCCTCATCAAAGACGTAACCAGTTTTACAGCAACTGTTAGAAAGTTCTGGAATTTTTGGTTTTGGAATCCTCCTCTAAGGGCTATTACAGTAGTTGCAACGAACAATTACACTCAGCAGGACCTTCTTACTATATTCAGTGTGTTGCAACAAGTGCATTTGGTAAATTCTATTGTTTTAGCTCCCTTTAGCACATCCTTTATACCAGTTAAATTGCAGAAGATGAGAATTACTGATCATACCATGTTGGTCTATATACATTTACCATTTCTAAGAAGGTTCTGTAGGCAGGCCAGAAAAATAGTGTTATTAGACGTGTGGGAGAAATCAAACTTCATTTCTGGAAAATACTTATTTCCAAACAAACTGAGGAATATGAATAAATGTCGCATATTCATGTCATCTGTATACTCAATTCCTCAATTGTTCTTTGCAACAAGAGATGATGGTTCATATAGTTATGTTGGCCTTTACTTAGATATTTTATTAACCATAAGTCAACGACTGGAAGCCTTTATATGGCTAAATGACATTAGGAATGCGTATGGAAGTGTTGGACATATTTTGAAGAATAATACCCTAACCCATGATTTGAAAGATATTGCTTCTGGAAAATATGATGGTTCTTTTAGGAACACAGGCCCAACGGTAATATTGAATAAATACTTTGATTTAATTTATTCACAAGATTGGCAAGACATTCTCTGGGTAACTCCTCGACCAACTCCTTACCCCCGCTGGATGAACCTATACTTTCCCTTTCAGCCGTTTCTATGGGCTTTTGTGATCCTGACTTTCTCGGTTGTATCTTTGTTTCTGAAAGGTGTGAGTAGTTTGACAACTAACGGTAACAATTTAGTATTTCAGAATCCTTTCTTATATTCATTATCAATTGCACTTGGAATTTCTGTACCGTCCACACCAATTAAGGATATTGTACGATTAGGCTTCATAATATGGGTACTGGTATCGTTAATCATAAATACCGGCTATCAAGCTGCTTTCTTTGGGTTCTTGACAAGACCTAAATTTCATAAAGTTCTCAGCACCACAGAAGACATTTTAAATTCGGGAATAGCATTTGGAGGTAATTATGGTAGTCGTGATATCTTTAATAACATGAGTGACGAAACTGAGAGAGTAATTTTTAACAACTTTGTTATCGAAGTTAACCAAGTAAGTTTATTTGAGAGAATTGCCAAAAAGGGAGACTTTGCTTTAGTCACATTGCGCTCAGCAGCAGATCTTTTTCATTACCAATTCCGTGACGGTTCTAGTGAACCTATGTTTCATGTAGGTGACAACGTAATATATTCTCGTCCGCTGGTTTTCGTTATGCAAAGAGGATCTATGTTTACACGGCCATTCCAAAGGATCATTGATTTGAGTTTTGAAGCTGGATTATTCCACAAGTGGAAAGATGAATCAATTTACTATTACCGTCAACGGATAATAATTGAATTAGGGTTAAAATGTTGGCTAATGCAGAGTCAGGTGAAAAGAGAAATTTCCGTTGAAAATTTGATTGGAGCATTCCCATTGCTTGGATTAGGATTGTTTTCCGGGATTCTAGTGTTCCTTATTGAGTATCGGAAGATAGTTTCCAGGAAAAAGAACGTTTCTGGTGTGACAGGAAGCTAAGAATTTTTGAAAAGTGTAACCGGGAGACTTCGAATTTACAGACATTTTGCAAACTGCTGTAAAAACTTAAAAACTTGTTCCCAGTTCAATTATTTGATTCAAAATTAGTGATATAAATATATACTTATGTAGTCGTTTAACCATTTGAATAAATCTTTCGTGAGCATGATCAATCAACGTACATCGAAAGAGCGCTCTTAAATGCTCCTAACCAGCAGCGGCGTTTCTGGAAAATCATTTATCTTGTACCCTTCATAGATAAGAATCTCCTTGAGATTTCCCTCTCGGTTGCAGCTTTTGGGCGACTGCTTTATGGCTTATCTTCAATAGTTCTAATGTTTCGAAATTTGCAAGTCAGGCATGTGATTGTACTATCTATTTGCCTTGTGTTTGTGTCTTCGTTTGTTACAATCTGCGGCTATAATAGGTACCTGAGGTGTTTATACATCATGTTCATTTCAATTCACTTCTTTTTAGTGCATGTAATGTTCAGTTATCTGAAAGAAACGTGGTATTGTAAGTTCCCTTTTCCTCACATTCTGTGAAAGGATACCGTTTCATTTGCACTTCCTGTTTCTGAAACAAAATTGTTTTGTGATGCTTAATGAAGCGCATTTGGAAGTTTGGATTAGCAATGTTAATTACGGTAGGGAGGGAATTGGTGAGCAAGTTCAATGCATTAGCAGCAAGAACACTTAGGCTTAAGAAACAACCTAATCTAAAAATGTGAGATCTTCAAAAATGTGGGTTACGACCTTTATTTCTGTACGGTGTCATTATAAATTATAGCCTCTGTTGCGATGTGTGAAGTAAGAAGATTAGACAGATCTTGTCGACATTGAAATCTTCTTAGTAAAGCGATGTCGCTGGTTCTAGTTTTCGTGAGATTCTAGACTGCACTGCACACAGACAAACAGATGAAATGAAAAGATCTACAATGCCTCTATCGCCTCAAGTAGAAATGTTTCTCTCGTATCAAGTAATTACAAACATAATGCTAATTATAGAGTAGAATATTATCAACAAGTATGTAACTTTCTCTTCTCTATCAATATGTGTTTAATATTGAACATGTCTGACTGTTTTGAATGCCAATTAATGCTTATATTATGTTCCGACATGGTGGTAATAATACAAACATTTGTACATAATGTGTATTAATATATATATAACGAACATGATGCTTTATATTATGTGTCTTATCATAAATATATGTATAATCTGCAGATGTGCACAATATTATTAAAAGTAACAGTACAAAATGTGTATTAACATGTGTACATAATAAGTATTAATTCAGAATTGATAGTAAAAAGACGTTATTGTATTTTGCAATATTTGAGAGCACAATAATATATTCCTTCTATTAAATTGAATTAACTGATTCGAAATCTGAATTCAGAAATTGTCCTATACCTCTAGAATTTGGGTTGTCCATACAAATGTATTAATTTATGGAAGCCAGGAAAAGGTGCTACTGAAGTCGTTGCGATCAACTGTAGGATCAAATCGAACGAAATCAGTCTAGCACGCTAAGGATTGATTGAGCTATGAAAGTAAAATGTTACCTGCGCACGAAAATGCGTCTCAACTATTATAATAAAATACCAATGTGAGGTTTTTTTTTGTAATTTTTATTCAACTGTCGCGTATTGTAGAGTAGCATATTGAATACAAGGCTCATAAGAAAGCCTAAAGCACTCCGCACAAAAACCAATGGAAAAGGCCTTTAGGCCAAATTGTTTGTAACTTTCCATTTCAATAGTTTATAACATTCTGAAAACAAGCCTCGATTGGCAGAAGTGATGAAAACTGAATTCAGAGTTTCTACAAGTGTAGAAATACACTAACCTAAATTAACCTATAATGTCTTTGTAAAATAAATGTCAATTTTTTTAATATTAATGCACCTTTCAAAGTTGATAAAGAATTTTAAGTACGTGCGGACATATTACACCAATATTTGGGATACTTTTGACACAAAAAATGTATAAAGTATCCATCAACTCAAGCTAGGAAACCTGTAATGAATGCCTCTTATGCAGATAATAATTATGTTTTTGATGTAATTGACCCATAACTAAAATAAACATTGTTTTCCGTTACAATAAGGAATTATGTTTCATTTATAATTTATTCTGAATGGGTTACATTAAAGAAATGCATTATTTCGTCAATTTGTTACGTAACCTAACTTGAAGCCCCATAAAAATAGTTCAATCATATCTCTATTGAATATCTCAATAAAATATAGAGCACAATATTAAGCACAGAAAAATCATAATACAGTTTTAACAATACTTAAAAACTTGTACACCAAATAATTCCATATAAGCGTATAACAGGCAAGAATTGAATAGATACAAAGCCTGAGTTAAGTGTAATAAATGAATAAATTATTTGAATACGCCAATTTTATGCGAAAAGATGTGAGTACTAATGGGAAATCGATACTGTTTGAAGTAACTAGAAGAGAAAAGTTGGAGTTATTAATCAAGTACGTAAATTTTAAGGAGACGGGAGAATCGGACCTAGCTATGGGTTAGCTTTAGTTAAGTTGGGAACGAATCCCAGATTACTACAGCTTGAAAATGTGTGCCCTTTGACCCTCCTAGCTTTTATTTGGTCTAGGTACAACAAGATCATTATCAGAATTTGACCTTACATGACGATACTAGTTTTCTTTTCTGAATTTCACTTAGACGTGAAGAGGAGAATTTTCGTCATAAATTGAAGAAAATATTCTCACTAAAAACAAGTACTGAAACCTCATTGAAACTCTGCGAATATCGTACATTCTTCTCGTGCATTCATTTCGTACTCGACCTACTATATTTGCATAAATTATTCCTAATGGAAATTTCTGGAAAGATTCTAACCTTTTCAGGGAGGATCAGTTGCTCCTAACAAGATGCTTGTTCCGTATTCAAAACATAGGTACATCTAATTTGTATAAAATATTTTACTTAAACTTTAGTTAATATATTTCCAAATAGAAATAAACACTCTAATACAATATTTAGTTTTCCAACACATTCGTTCACGTGAGCATTAAGTTTAGGTTTGAATCTATGACTGGTCATAGGTATTTGAGTGTGCTATCAAATTTGACTGTCGATCCATTGAGGTTTATTGTTGATCATTCAAGTTCCAGAGTGTTTCGAGTACGGAATACGATGGCCTTAGTTTTTCCTACGTTTAATGGTGATAGATTTTAATCTACGAATTTTAATAATAGAAAGGGTGTTCACATATTTATTTTAAATCCTGGAATTGACTTTTTTGTATGTATTAAGAGACATTCATTGGCATATAAAAATATCTTAGCGTCGATCTTGGTTAATATTATTTCACCAATAAACATGATGTAGAGGGTAGGTCCTAGAACAGATCCTTGAGGCACGCCTATCGATATTGATAATTTAGCGGCCAGTACTGTACCTATTTTGCTCGATATGGTTCTATTTCTTAAATAGCTTTTAAATCAGTTATGTTCATCGAAACCAAACCTACTGTTTAATTGACGAAGAAATTTATGATTAACGATTTTGAAAGCTTACTTTACATCAATAGG
>JAGDQP010068015.1:373-11077 GCA_022664845.1 Lepisma saccharinum
TATTCAAGGCAACGTTTTAGTAAAACTCTATAAAAACTCGTCAAAACATGAATTTTACATTGTAACTAGCAAACCCGGCTCTAAGTAAATCGGCGTTCTGTTCCAAATTTTCTATGCGCCCTCCCTCATAAATAGTAATTTAATTTTTCGAACTCTTTCAGTAACAAAAGTAATTTCATCAATTTTCACTGATATGCCAATGCTAAAGTCTCGAAACAACTTTAGACGTCCCCATGCCGGCGTTCTAATGGATTTAACCTAGAGCGCGAGTCTTTATGAAGAAGTTAATTATTACGTAGCAAGAATAAATTTATATATAGCATTTATCATAAAAATAGCGTCCTTAGTAAAATATATCAACATAATGATTCTACCTGCTATTTTGACATTTTTAATAATAAAAATTTATTTCGAAAATTTGTAATAATTGAGAAATTAAACAACTAACAAAGTGATATTAAATAAACGAAAATAAAAATAAAATCATAGTTCTCGTAATATTTGCGTTATTTTACTATTTTACCTGTTTCGATCCATTCACGCCCCAAAAAGGTTGGCGCCCCAAAAATTTTGGCGCCCTGCTCGAGGGAACAGTTCGAATATCCCTCGATCCGGTCCTGGTAAGTAGCTCTCTAGGATCACGAGCTATGAGCGTATTTTTCTAATGGATAAGATTAGTGGGTATTTCCACTCTGGCTTCAACTTAAACTTTACTTGTGTGATGTATCATCTTTTCATTTTAAGATAAAATGATAATTTCGCAAATAATTATAGTTTCCAGAACAAGTTTTCACTTTATTCATTTCAATTAATGTCAGAGAATATTATACACATCAGAGAGTATATAATAAATGGGCAAAGCTATTAGTGCAGAACCTTTTAAATTGTAAATAAAGTTTTTGAACGGTTTTCCTGTGACTCTCTCTTGATGTCAACGTCTAAATCTTGGCTGATCAGTATATTTAACTATGCTATATCAAACAGAGCAGAAATGGTCCAGTTTCTCTATTGCAAAAGTTTGGAGCTTTCCCTGGTATTTTCGTGAGTTGTATACGTATATCAGTCCTGGACATTTCTTGTACTTCATAGAACAAAGTTAAATATACATTCTAATTTTACTGTACGTTCTTTTTATTTATCAGGGTACGGCCTCTTAATAAGAAAGAAATTAAAAATGATGACCCCGAAGTGCTACAGTTTCCTGGCGAGGGACAGATTGTGGTAAGTTCTCGTGAATTTATTATTATTTATTGTACAGAGGTATTTCATAGACCTGAACCCTTAAATTGTGTTATTTCTGGTAAACGAGTGAAACAAAATTAATTAAACTTTCATAACAGTTACTTTTAATACTGTTGACCATCATATTGTATGACGTATCTCTCAACGAGGTTCTGCATGTTGTCTGTAACACGTCTCCATGATTCATAATTACTGTTGTGGATTGCATTAGCAATGTTTCCTTCAAAGGCTTCATTTGTACGGAACTCTTTACTGTATGATTGTAAGATCGGACGATATCGGTGGCCACAGATTCTTGGAAATTACATCCTTAGTAGCACGCATACACCGAAACATTGATTAACGTTCATAAAATCGGTAAATGTCCGGTTTTTGTAGACGTTTTACTCACTAAACGATGATTAAAACGGTTCAAAAGATAAGGATTTGCCAATTTTGTCAACGGTTCGGTGTATGTGTGCTACTGGGAATGCTCAAAAAAGTTCTGGATTGTCGCCATTAACTCACGTAACATGTCATGTCACTCCTGCCACCTAGCGGCAACTTCCATCACTTGCTTTTATGCCATTATCGGAGGTACGAATCCTAAATTTTTCATTCATTTTCTTCTATTATTTCAGGGTTCAGATCTATAAGAATCAACTGTAGTGATTGTAATTGTTCTTGCGTTTGCAAAAAAAATCTTCAAGTGTACAATCATATAAGGATCAATCTCAAATATCGAGCGCGATGTCTCATTAATATTGTGCTTTCCTCGTAATATTCCTGGCCGGAGCTTGAGATGCCTAGAGACAGGCCCGTAACCAGACGGGGGGCCGGGGGCTCAGCCCCCTCTAGCACGAAAGTTCGCAATAAGTGAAAATTTTGTCACATATTACATGTATAAATCTGTCTCAAAGAAGAAGAAAATCAACCAAAATGTAAATTGTCCATTTTATATCTAACAGTTATTCAGTCAATGTAAGTATAATTTAGAAATTACAAAACTTTAATGTATACATATACCGATTTCGCAATTTGTGGTAGAACATGGATCCTTTTCCATACTAGAAATATTTTCATATATCTCATTTATTGATATTCTATACTTGCTAGCTTCTTTATTAGTTTAGAATAGTAAAGTCTTTCTCTCTATTTTAGAATATTATTCCCCAAATCCAAACTAACAATGTAACAAATTATGTCAATATATTGATACGTCCCCGAGTATCGCTACATGGATTCTATATGAAAGATATATTACCGATGAGGCATGTATATGTATTCTTACGCTCCGGCTATGGACGTAGGATTTTGTTTTATACCTGAAAGGCAAGATAAGATTAGTATTGAACTTACCAACCCGGGGGAACATACAGTATACATATTTCCTACAGTACATATGCGGTGGCCTCCTCCCTTAAGGAGGCAGAATGTCATGTAAAGGATAGTGTAAGCTAAAGGGGGGAACAATGCAAGACAATTAAAGCAAACAACAAAAAGTTCTCTGTAGCCCCTTTATTTGAAGCTCCTTCCACTTCGGGAGTTCCAGAAGAACTGTTCTTACATACAGCATGTGCTGTTATAGGTAATACACATAGACATTACATGGAAATTAGATGGTCATCCAAAGAGGTTTTTACAAATTTTTGTAAAGTATTTTCCGCATTATTTAAAAGTCTTTGATATGTATTTCCTTAATCATCAGAATGTATTTGGCTTGGTACAGTGTGTTTCAGAAGTATTATTTCAATATTCAATAAAATAGATATCTTAAAGATTTATATACTGCAAAAGCTTCACCATTAAAAATAGTTAATACAAAATATATCATAAATCCCAAAATTGAGTTTATATAAATGCTCGGGAAACTCATATATGTCTCGTACCCGAATACTGGCATCTTGCAAGATGCGAATTGACGTTACAATATCAATATTCTTGTTCTTGTACTGAGATCGGAAAGCCTGCGTATCCATTTGAAATGAGACAAATGAGGTCAACGTTTTGAAGTCTATTGTCTATCAAGACTTGCGAGAGAAGACCGAGACTAACGTATCGAAACTGAGACCGATACGAGACTGAGGTTTACAATCGAGACCGAAACCAAGATCAAGACCGCAATTTTCAGGTCGAGACGAGACGAAGGCCAAGGTTGTTGTCAAAAATTCAAGACGAGAACGAGACTGATGTCAGATACTCGTCTCGTCTTGATACCATCCATAATTAAACCGCTTTATTCTTTGACAATAAAATTCTTACATTGCGAAAATTGTCTATGTGGCACTCCCTCAATCAAAAACGTTGTTTAAATAGATGTACCGGGTACTAATCCGATTGTTATTTACGAAGGCGACACTGTTTACATCTTTATGTGTCAAGATATGACGTCATTTCTGACGACGCGGCGGTAACTTTGAGAGCATGTAGCTCCAAAACTATGCATAATTTTCAATTTCCTCAAAAAAAAAACTTTCTTCTTGTGTTAATGTGAATAATCACCTCCCGAAGTTTTGCGCAAGTGTTTCAGGGATGCCTATCTACAAGCTAGTTATGAAAGCATGACTGAAGTCCATGAATTTGACTAATAATCATTTACTTCGTAAACTTTTTTTTTATTATTATTCCTTAAGTGAAAGCTTAATATAAGATTTCGCTTAACTTACTTAAAAGTCCTAATGTAATCTTATCGTTTCTTTCCTCTTCTTTCGTTCCAGGTGGATGGAGGAGGGAACCAGAAACCTAAAGTCTTCTCGTACAATGTGGTGTTCGAACCGGGCGCCACTCAAGCAGATGTTCTGGAATATTCTGGAATGAAAAGGCTACTTGAAATGGCTGTTGAGGGATTTTCCTGCACTGTCTTCTGCTATGGTCAAACAGGAAGTGGGAAAACTCATACACTCACTGGACCACCTGGATTGGTAAGTTTTGCTAAATTTAGTCAAATAGATATATAATATTTAGGTGTATAGGAAATGGTCTTATGCGACATAACGACTATGATGTATAGTAGGCACATAAGGTCCTTGTACTATATCCAACCCCAATTACTAGGCACTAATGTGGAAGTCAACTACGTATTTATGATTAAAAAAATAAATTGTTGTATATGATAGAAGTCAATTGATTTAACACTATTACTCTATGCGTGCATTCTCACTGGGAGGAGATCTATCTGCCTGGTTCCAGCTTTACTACTCTTGTTAATGTACTGGACTAGGCTAGGTGGACATTCCTCCTCCACCTACCTTCCTCCTCTATATCGGGAAGAGTGCATGCCTAGGACGTTATAGTTCCAACTTGGACTGACTTCAGCCGTAACTGCCGTCGCCGAATTGAGTTGAATTTATTTATTTATTAGACATATATGACTCAAGGCAACTGGTCCCTCAGCTCGTAACCATAAAACAAACTATAACTCTATAGCTTACAGAACTTGCAAGTTCATTGCCACAGTAACAAACGTTCGCCACAGGATACTATCCTGGGTAAGATTAAGCCAGTTTTCATCACAAACACAACTACCTCTAAAAGATCTCTTCAAATATTGTCAGCCCAGTGATTTTCGGTCTTCCCAATGGTCTCTTTCCCTCCGGTTTTCCAACTAAAATTAAATATAATCTTCGTTTTTCTCCCATCCGAGCTACATGGCCTGCCCACCTTAGTCGTCCTGATTTCATTATTCTTACAACATCGGGTGAGTCGTACAGTCCGTGGAGTTCTTCATTATGCAGTCTCCTCAATTCTCCAGTCATCTCTTCCCGTTTCTGCCCGTATATCTGTCTCAAGACCTTATTTTCAAACACTTGTAATTTATGTTCGTCTGCTAGGTCGTACTCCAACTTTCGCCACTGTAAAGTAGTACCGTCAGAATAACAGTTCTGTGTATTTTCACTTTCAACCTCCTTGATATTAATTTCAAGGTTATGAGTTTTGGGACTGAATAGAAACATACGTTGCACGTAGTTCGTCGTAAACGTAAATTAAATAAATAAATAAACGAAACTGATGTTAACTAAATAAAATCCAGACGTCCATCAAGTCACCGAACCTTCAAAATGTCTGTATCTATCAAGTCAGCTAAAAAAATAATACCCGTTTATATTGTGTTCTTTTGTCTTTTTTATTACTATCTCTCCATCACAGTCCACGTGTTTCTTCTCACCTCCAGAATAACAATGGTTTATAGATTTTCTTTTCACCCTCGTGTGATGTGATGCAGTTCTTTAACACTTGTTGATCTAAATTATTGATGGGAGAATATCGTCGCGTGAAAGCGCTTTCAACGTTCTTTGACGTTCGTGCGTAGATCAACAATTTTCCCAAAGAGTTCAATTTTACTTTCATTTTCACGTGCAAAGGAAAGAAAAACAAGATAAGGAACAGCCTAATAAAACAAGAGAGTCCGACGACTTCAAAGAGGTATAAAAACATATCTCTAACCGTTGCGTTTCCACAGAATAACTTTGTTGTTTTATTAGATATAACCATTACTCGACAAGGTTTCTTTTTACATTCTTTTCTTTAGTTCACAATGGTTCGTGGTGTCTCAAATCTTGCAACGTTAATTTAATTCATTTCCCGACATCATACAATGATGAATATTTGCACAGCGACGAAAGTCGGGTGATAGTACAATATTCCATTGTTACAAGCATTTATATTTTAATATGGACTTCCTTATCCTAAAATAAATACTAACCTGCAACGATGTTGGGTTTGACTGGTTGCAGAACGCTTAAGAGGGCTCCTCGCTCCAGTCCCTCCATTTTTAACATTTTTCAAAATATTTAAAAAACTAAGAGTACTATCAAAAATATAAATTCATAGCGCACTAGAACTTACAAATTACTATGAAATGCAATGGAGAGCGATCTCGAAATCTTGTCGATTGATGAGTGCTCAGACTTCAATTAAATAATGACGTCATAATCTTTGAAAACGTATCACTCGTCAATGGACACGATCTCGAGATCGCTGTCCATTGCATTCCATAGTAATTCGTAAGTTGTAGTGCGCTATGGATTTACATTTTTGATAATACTCAGTTTTTTTAAATATTTTGAAAAATGGTAAAAATGGGAGGGTTGCAGCGAGGAGCCCTCTTGAGGATTTGGGTCACAAAACATTAGCTTGAGGAAAAGTATTCGAACACCGAAATAACTCGAAAAAACAATTTAAAAAAAACATTTTAAAGTCAAATTTGTTTAAAACAATTCGTAATAAAAAGGAAAAACTAATTTTGTTTATGTATGACTGAAAAAGAAAAGCATGGGGCGCGCCAATTCAAGAATTTCTAAAGTGACTGTATATGAGAGCGCGCGCCATGCTTCTCTTTTTAGTTATGCATAAACAAAACTTTAGGAGCAATGAAAAAAAATAATAGCCGGTTGTCTATCAGAAATACACTGGGTGTATGGACACGTTAGGACCACTTGTTTCTGAGATGAAAACAGCAAACATGGTTCATCTGAACTTTCATTGTAAAATTCCTTCGTTTACTAGATACAGGTTTCCATCATTGAGTCGAAAATCTACTTCTTATAATGGTAAATGTAATATGTTATTGGAGGAGTTGACATGTAATGGTATCGGGTTTGCAGTGTAGCCAACCCGCTATAAAGTACTTTTCTCAAATTGATCTACGTAGGTTAATTGGATATTTTGATACCTACTAGTGATAAAAATAATTTTATGTGAAGCATAGTATACAATGTTGCCAACTGTGAATAATATTAGAAGTGAAAATGTTCAAAATATGTATTTTCACATTATATTATCTACAGTTTGCTACACTGAATTCTCTGTTTCATATATTATTTCTAGCGGATTCCAAATATCCAATACACGGAGGTAGAGCCATTTGAAAAGTAAAACTTGATATCAAGTTTTGAAACACTGTATAACCAGATGACATCACATTCCTCCTCCTGAAATCCAACATATTGATAAAAGTTGACTTCCAATGTTATATGAACTTTTCTTTGAGTGGTTTGTTTCTAACTGAACAATGTTTTGTTATAATAGTAACAATTCATTTTGTTGTTTCAAGGTCATATCAAAGTTGTAACACTTCATCTCTTTCGTTCCTGCTTTTGTAAATCCTATCGTCATTTTTTTCTATCAAAATTTAAAAGTGTATGCTTTTATTCACATCGACAATGTAACCTAGCAACGAGGGAATTTGAAGATATCGACCAAAGAAAGCTTTTCTTTCACAACAGAAAATCGAATTCACAGAATATTAAAAATAATTAAAGGTTTTTCTACCATTTCTCTCCCATTTGTTACAGTGAAATTAAAGCATTTCTTTGTCAATTCATTTTTAAAAGGGAAAAAATTATAAACAAAAACTTGTGAACGTTCCAGATGTTAAAATACATCGAAATCATTGTTACAAAGATTCTTGTATCACTGAAAGAAGTGGCCTTTAAATCAAGCATGAATGAACAACAGGAAAAGTTCAATTTAGTTGTGATTAAAACTTTATACAAGGTTCTAGAAAAAATCAATCAGGATTTTATGAATATAATTTACAGACAAAACAGAATTCTTACGACTTAAGACTTTCTCTACACTGTAAAAAAATATAAACGTATTATGCAGTTTTAAACACATTTTTGCTGAACTTCTCTTAGGTTAATGTACGTTGTATACTTAGATTCATAGAAAATAGCCAACGGACAATTTTTAGTGTGAAAGTTGGACAATCTAGCTGCACTGAGCTAATACACGTGGCAAACACACCATGCGGCCGTAGCGCAGTAGGAAGTGCGTTGGCTTAGCAATTGGAAAGTTCTGGGAACGATCAGAGCGGCCGTTTATCCTGACCAGTGGCGGCTCGTGACAAATATTTGTTGAAGTACTACCACAACGTTCATTCATCAACACATTCCTACTATTCTTGTTCTTCAACATTTATTATGGGATTTCTGGGCTTAGACAGGATACTGATAATGCCATCATCCGGTCTTAGATGATGTTGACTGACTTTCTGGCCCAATTACTACTTATTAATGCCTATTTAGTTAATGCATATAAAAATAATAAGTAAAGCTGAACTTCATCAACTTCACGTGCCGCCACTGATCCTGATTGAAGTTTTCCAGGGTTTTTCCTCAGTTACACCAGGAAGATGCCAGGATAGTACCTCCAAAGTAGGCCCTGACCGATTGCCTTCCAATGTCCTCTGCCGTATCCTATCCCATGCTGAGAAGTAGATGCCTAAATGGCATAAACGAATTCAAATTGAACGTTGTAAACACAATATATCTGGCTTTCTTTTTAAATTTATATAAAAAATAAGCTCCGTGCTGCCAAATAGTGTACCTTATGGTCCCGTTGCGAATGTATCCCATCGGCTGTATTTATGACACTGAGCATACAATAAGAGTGAGGAGTTTATCATCTATAGCTAAATTTTCAACGCTTGTTATGCACTTACCATTACTTTTCTAACACGTCGTATACATATTTCCTTCACTGTATGTCGTGATATAATCAGGTTTGCTCACTGTCAATTATATCTTTTTGGACTAAGGGATCTTGTTACACTCCTCCACGAGTTGAACTAATTTCTCATCCGAATTTCTAGCTTGCTTGTCTGTCAGATGCTTCCTTAGCTCTTTCCACAATAATTCAACATTACTTAGACCTGGCGATTGTATTGTCCATTTTTTTACCAGTCCATTCATGATATCAGAAGAACCTCAATGCTTTATCGTACAAGTTCATATTTAGGATCGAAGTGCTTGCTTTCAGGATGACGAATCGCTATTATACCGCTACAAAACTTGAACGCATTTTCGTTAGTCCGCAAGACCCCCAGAGCACTGCTTACATGTTCAGTTGAGAATGCTTTGGATAATTCCGCTCAAGCCAACACGTTCCTCGCAGATATTAGCGATGATTTACAGGTTGCCTTCCGTTCAAGTATACGACGTTCTATGCTCTGTACGAATGAACTAGCCTATCCAGGAGTCGACATTTCCTTAGTCAAGTAAGGCATTAGAGATTAAAGTTCCTACAAAAAGTGTGGAGGCTATTACAATCGGCCAGATCGACTTAATCACTCTTTATTAGCCTTCCTTGTCCGTCCAATGCTTGAGAAACTTCATTAGCACTGTTTTGGATTGTCATTAACTGGGCGAGCACCTTGCTCATCAATCCTTAATATTTAGGCCTTCTACGGTAGTTTTCTGTTGTTGTTCGTCCAGATCACAAGATCCATAGATTTTCTAAATCCTGAAATACCGTAGAAGGCAAACGTCCAAAATAATAAAACAGAAAACAATCCACGACAAAACAAAGCATACATAAAGGTTACTAAGGGAGGATTTTGAAAAAACCAGTAAAGGGCTTCAAAATCTATGGTGTATTTGGTCAAACCTCATCACACATCCTACAAAAGGTGTATCTGTTACCAGGTATCCACTGTAAAATCTAGAGTCAATTCGATTTACTGCAACGAACATTCTGTTTAAAATCTAGAAAATTAGGTACTATGTTTTTGTTTTTTTACACGTTTGTGAAACATTTTTCACCACTCCCTTGTTGTCAAGAGTCTGTTTCTTTTCTATTGCAGTTCGATAGAAACACTGATCCCTACAGCGAAGACCATGGCCTCGTGTTTCGTTCGTTCATGTACCTCTTCCAAATGCTACAACAAAGAAGCGACATTCACTTCGTCCTGAAAGCCTCCTTCCTCGAAATATACAACGAAAAGGTAAGGAAGTCAATTGAATAGTATATTGCAGTAAAATATGCATAGTTTTATATATACGCATCTAAAATGGTTATTTTATGAGTCAGGTTAATATTCTTAAGTTAATTTAACACCAGCCTTAGATGCCTAAAGGCCTTAAATAAAAATTCAAATTAAGTTACCACCAGAGCTGCAGTCCCAGAATTTTCACAGGGTATACACTGAGAATCTTTTAGTTTGTGAATCTTTAAGAGGAGTCTACACTGCAAACAGTGACTGTGTTAATTCAATGCTTTTCGGTATCCCAAGGGGATCACTGCGTATTTTATTGTTAAATCAACATAACAAACTGTGTTCATTTCGGTGATTCAACACGATGAGTTTGTTATCAGTGTTGATTCGGCACAATGGAGGGTGTCATTCTAACACAACCACTGTGCTGAATCGACGAAATGAACACATTTGTCTTGGGACTACTAGTGGTTGTCTTGGGACACCGAAAGTGTTGAATCAACATCTCTATTTTTGCTGTAGATGGTATACGCATCTTGGCAGACGCTAATGTGTAATATTAATCAGAGGGTATACCTCTGTATACCCTGGACCACAGCCCTGGTTACAACCAAACCTAATATATTGTAACAAATCGGGAGTAATTATTGATTTAGTTTCAATATTAATTTCTGTTCAAAGCTGTCGATTAATCATAACTAAGTACATATATAACTGCGTGATAATTTAGATTCCCTAGGTTCAGCGGAAGTTAGAAGTATCACATA
>JAGDQP010068018.1:0-11077 GCA_022664845.1 Lepisma saccharinum
GGTCGAGTGCCCAGCAAGTAAGAGCAATTCGTTTGCGGCAAGTCGATCTTAACCAGATTTCATTTACGCGAGGATTTACAAATACCTGCGTGGTTGCATTACACAGAGGAGTAAAAATTACTTAACTCCAATAATATTTGGTGCATTTATTACCAGAAAGAGATATCGTTGTTGCTTGGTTGAATCACAAGGGTAACGCTTATGAACTTCATTCATACGGAAAGACGTCTTATTTCCGCTTATTTCGACCTACAATCACTTCAAATAATAGCCAGTTATCCATTCTTTTTATTTTCCTTACTTGAATTTTAAATTATTTTAAGGCTGCTATGTACCTGAGACTCAGGCCATTTTCTCAGGCCATAGTAACTGTAATTGAATTATCGGGCAAGTTTCCTCATGGTAATGTGTGAATATGCTTCCTCACATGCCTTTAAAGCGTCGTTGTTCACAGGTGACCTACGTCTTCTAACTACCTAATCCTAGAGCCTATCATCTCTGGTACGAACGAATTTATGAAACAAGCGAAAAGTGTCTAGTCTGAAGATGAATATATGCCCCATGGCCTTTATATTACGCTATGCTTTTTCCACCGCATCTCCTAGTTTGAACTCATTCAACAAAACTACTCGTAGCTCACGCTCTTTTAATATGCTGCAGACGACTGTAACGCGTCCTATGATACCTGAAGCTACATTTCATATGTTGTGAAGGGTGCGGGTTGCTGTCCCATTCAACGGGTATAACTTATGGTACCATCGGTCCTGAGCAATAATAAGCAGGGAGAGTTCAATGGGTACTTTGTGCGTTTTGTCAATGTATTTCCGAAGAATCTGATGTGAGGTTATCTCAGTATCAGCAGGGTTAAAACGATATGGCTGGTAGAGGAATTGATAGGATATCCATGGTTAGAGATTAACATTACTGGGTTTCGAAACTTCGTATGCAACCCTACCTGAATTCTTGATTCATCAAAGCTAAATGAACAGAGCTTTAAGAATACACACATTTGGTGGAGCTAGATTTCAACTGTACGGTTTGAAACATATTGCAAGTTTTGAATGTGTAGACTTCCTATGTAAAATGTGACATGAGTAAGGAAGCAAAATTGTTGGTAACAAAAGTTAATTCGTATTACTTCTAGCAGGTAGTTCTAAAGGTAGTTCGTAAAGTAGCACATAAAGTAGGTAGTTCTACAACTGTATCAATTTGACTATTTTAGTCTGAGACGCCTTGTATAAAGCACACTGAATGTGAATGATTATGCCATGTTCTGGCTACCGAAAGCAGTTAAATATTCTATAAATAAGAATTTTCTGCTGAGCGCACATTTATAATTTTTCTGTCGATTCACGTTTGTTCATCCATAATATAAATTCTTGAACATCACGTTCTCTAATTCTAACTACAATAAATATTTACTGATAACTTCTAAAATACATACTATGAGATTTTCCAACAATGTTAGTGAATATTTAATATTATTGTGATTATTTCTTTAATTTCTGTTGCAGGGTACTCAGTTGAATCTTGCTTTACACCCGTTAGAATTGTTACATTCTCCTCAATGTTGTTTGGACTTCTGATATACTTATTCTATTCTTCACTTCTTATGTCAAATATTACAGCAAGAAAATCTCATTTACCGTTTCATTCACTGGAAGAGCTTTTATTAATCGAGGGCTATCAAATACTCACTATTAAAGGCTCTACACCTGCTGCTCTTGCTATGGTAAGTTGAAAAATGTGAATTGAAGTAACAAAGAAGTACCCCAGCTCGAACTGCTAGAACCGAGAAAAAGTGAATTGAAAATACTGTGTTGCTTGCTCCACCACCCATCAAGGTGAATGATATATAAAAGTGTTTACTAGCGCATGTGTTTACTAGCGAAGCTTGAATGATGAGAAACACAGCGTCGCTGAAGAACATTTCGGGCAAGCAGTTCAGAAGTGACATAAAAGTATGTTGAAACCATGTATTACACTGATTTGGAAAACATCTACAAGACAGTTGCTTTAAACAATATACATATATTAACACACTCAGTAAGTACAGATTCAATATTTTGCAAACCAGGGATGCTCCGTTGTCACATTTGAGTCCAAAGTGCAAAGGTGGTGTTTCAATAAAGTGATCAATGCACAGCGGAACGGAACGGTATGCATACTTGGCAATAGCAACAAGTTGACATGCTACAGCGTCACTTGTGTATCCGCACTGCAAAAGTTCAACCTAGAACGCAACGGTAATCACACTGAAAACAGAAGAAACAGCAGAATCAACTTCATAAAAAGACCTCTGCTACGCATATGCAAACACGGGCTTGCACTTTGATGCAGAAAGTTGGTTGTAGATGACCGAGTTATGACTAATGAGAATATATTGAGCATGCAACGAGACCTGCGGTTTGTCAATTTGTAGTCGAACAAAATCAATAATCCGCTGCTTAACAACGTTCATCGGGTTAATTGACTTCAGATAAATCATGTCTCCGTTGCAGGCAGTCATCTACCGGATACAACTCAGGTGTACTTCATTCTGCCTGCTTAGCTTCGCAATACTGAATCTAGTACACTGGCCTTTAGATTGTGATAACAAACACATACGTAGTTTTACAGATGAGTAGATTGAGTAGGAGTTGGAACAGGCACAACATCCTATTTTAAACACTTTCCCAGTCGGTTTTAGTAGTTCGAGCGTGGGTACGTTCTTCGTGAGTATAATCACTTTTCATTAAAAATATGACAAAAACAATAGATGAATGTTTGCACAGTCTACGAATTTTCAACCAGTTAAATAGAAAGTACGTTTCCAATTAAATACTGTAACGGTCACGCAAAGACAATCTGCACATACATGAAAAGTTGACCCAACTTCTTTCGGAAGAATGATATTTTTTCGTGAAGCAGAGTTGACTACGATGCGTAATGCAACTTGGTTCTCCAGCGTAGCATCCCATAACAGTGCCGCTAGAACAGCGTGCGACAGAATAGCATCGTCTAAATCAGAGCATGTTAGATGAGCGATCGGTTCTAAACAGAGCCTACGACAGAACAGCGTCTCCTGAAACAGAATATAGCCAAACAGCGTCTGTGCCTAAAATGAGTGAGAGTCAAAACAGCGTACTTGGAACCAGAAAGGAACCAGAAAATTATGCAAATTTCTCAATAAAGGTGCAGTCCAGGAATTCCCGTTAATAACGTATACTGTGTTTATTTATGTGTTTCATGTTAAAGAGAAGAGAAAACATTAGTAAAATTAGGAACTATTTTATAAATTGAATATTGAACTGTATCCTATAGACACAGATCATAGCTCGTTTGAATTGTAGTTTGCTTGACTAAGTTCTATGATGTATTGTTTGTGCTAATATATGTTGTGGTTTCGTCAAGATGTATTTAAACATAATTCCCTACGTGAATCGTGCCAATAGTTATAAGTATTCAATTATGTTATATTCGTAATTAAAGTCTGTCCATACACAGTTGGATTCAAACGTTTAATTTCATGATATAATATTAGTTTACCATCTCCCGTCTTCAGTAAGATCGTCCTGCGGAATTGTATGTGTCCCCTTTAGCTGCGCCTTTGTTCTATTCTATACTTAATTTACTCTACTATCAGACATACAGTTAAGCCAGTATGGAATGGTTTAGTTCGAGCCGGATTCTCCATGAAAAGAGAATCGATCCTCTTTCTATTTAATTTGTGGAGGTTCCCCTAATAACATCTAAAATTACAGTTTCTATTTCTTAAATTCGGTAAAACTTCGTTTTCTTATTTGCAAGAGCTAATTGTAGAAAATGGGACCAGTACATTCTTGTTTTTAACCCTACAGGGAAAATCTTTTCGAACCCCGATCTAATGCAAACCGTATATACCCAACTGTAATTTGGTACATTTGCAACCAACTGTGAATACTGGAGCGGAAGAAAAAATCCAAGACAGTCTTACTTCGATTCAATTAGGCGTACAGGCGACAAATTGCAAATAACGATCGCAACATTGTCCGCAAGGCATGTACAGAACTTATACCGATTTAGAAAATTTTTAATGAAAACTTTGTTTGATTTTATTCGATTATCAGTTATTTTCTTTCAAAGTTATATGTCAAATTTAGTCGTTTATTTTCTAATAGTCGACATCTATAAATTTAAACTCAAACCACTTCTCTTAATTCTTTTTTTAATAATATGCTCAAAATTTCTTTCCACAATTCCCCGAAATCCGCCCGTTCCCCTACATTTTTTTAAGTTTCAGAAATTCAACAGTCCTTCGGTAAAATTATATTCGAAATAGTTGATCCAAATTTCATTTTATATATTTTACACGACTATTTCTATTGTAGTTTTGAGTTTATTATAAAGTTACGTTTAGATGAGTCCCAAGAGTCAAAATTTTAGTATGGAAAATATTAGTAATTTGAAAGATTCAAATAAATTTGATGATTTACACCGATAGCTTTGATAGAGGTCGCCGATGCAAAAGCACGGATGTGATACTTTAAAAACTATCACTGTATCTCATTAATTGAAAATGAGGATTTCAAATACCCGTATATTTTTTAACATATGTTAAAAGTTAGCAGTTTTTTTCCTTCAAAAAGTTTCAAAATTTCGCAGTTTTTTTAAAAATATAGAAATTTTCAGGATTGATATTCAAGTAGAATTTAATTTCGCACAATACGACCACATAAAATTCTTTCTAAGAAAAAATATATTTTGAAAAAGCGAAATACTGAAGTGTTGATTACGTTTGAGAAAGCAGTTTTGTTTTGTTGTGGTAATATTTGCATAAGCAAATCATAAGAGAAACCTCAAACAAGCATTTCTGCGATTTTGAAGAATGATATACTTTTCTATTTTTCTAATTCAAGATATATATATATATGAAAATTGTTTCTATCCCTTGTTTCAATGTTCATAAAATAATTTAAATTTCAACCTCAAAAGATGCTCCTTTTGGCAAATATTAGCAAGATTTTAGTATTTTGGTAAAAGAGACTGGTATCTTTAATAAGATCAAAATTGCTTAGCAATAATGTAGAATGATTAGAAAGTTACCACTTTTTGTACTAAATTTCAGTGAGGATTGCTATATAATTTCAGTCAGCACCACGTTTCGCGAATTATTATGTTATTTTTCTATTTTTCTATATTGAAGAACGAATTTCCTTAACAAATAGGTTTTAGGCAGACATTAGTTTTATTATGATCAATATTACCAACGATTTGCCCCAGTAGAACACATTTTATTTTAAATTCTCTAATTTCCAAAGGTTTCACCATATATCTTAAAGTGTCAAAAATCAATTTCGATTATTTTATTTTCTTAATTTCTTGATTGTAAAATCGAAGCTTAGTTTCCGGATTAAAATATTCGAAATTTAAACCCGATTATTTTTTCTCAGTTCCTAAAAATACGTACGTTTGCCTTAATTTAAATGAAAATTGACGGTTAAGTGAAATATACTGTATTTGTCGAACGGAGCGTGATGCTTTTTGTGAATGGCCATACAAATTTCTCTTGATCCTCACTGGATTGAGAAGGCAGTATTTAGCACGATAAATTTCAAATTCTCACCCACATAAAATTAACTTCAGTCTCGCGAAATGAGAGTGAGTTTATTTGGAAGAATTCCTCCACTTGCAGACATACAATAAAAAGGAACGTTGAAATCAGTCTTTACATAAGGAAAGTTAATGGAGTGACAAACTGGTACTGTGTTTTGTAGTATGGAATCCGGAAAGTTGTCAACTTTGTCCATTGTCACGACCCGAAAAATTAGTCTTTATTTTAAACATTAATTTTCTTCTAAACCAAAATTGCTATCCTCAATATTAAATTTAGATCCTAATGATTACTTTCATTTTCTTTTTTATTTCAGAACATTTAAACAAAATATCCGATTTGAATCTATATCTAAATCAAAGCCACAAATAGTGATTTTATTGCTAGTCGAATGTTGGAGTATTGGAGAACTATCCTTATTTGAGTGCGAGTGTTACACGTAGTGTTCCCAAGCCCTAGTTGGTGCCGCAATAAAGTCGCTCATTGTTCCAAGATTCTAATAAGAGACGAACAATGTAAGTTACGGTTTGAAGATATTCCTTTTCATATAATTCTTTGGTTTTATTCCCCTTTCTCTTAACGTTGATTTGTGAAACCTTTTCCGCTTAACTTTAAAACCAAGATTAGATCTAGTTTCCTTTCACACATTTTTAAATTTTTCCCTTGTTTTCCAAATTAAGTTGAGTCACAGAATACGTATTTTGAGAAAATCAGAAATATTGATGAGTTAGACCGATAACTGTAAAATAGGTCGACCCCGTTGCAAAGCACGGAATTAAGGTAAACCGGAATACCGCTCTTTCTAATTAATATCAAATGAGAATTTCAATGTACAGACGTCATCCCTCAACGACATTGTTTCTTAATTTATTCTCCTTCACTTATAAAATTCAGTAAACTTCGGTCATATTTTAAAACTGAATGTGTGCCTACTTTGAAAAATTCAGGAGTTCTGATGGCATGAAAGGTGTACACGATCGTAGGTCTCTCTTTGCTTAGCAGAGAGTCATCTTTTAGCTCTTTTCCTCGATTTTTCTTTTTAACAAATATAAAATCAACGTTTTTACTTTGTAGTTTTGTTAAATCTTCTACAAATATTAAGTCATGAAGACACGACTATATATGATCGCATAAAATCAACGCATAAATATACTTATACTGTTTTGACGAAACTGATTTCAGTTTAATCTCGAACAATAGGTAATTAGATACTGTAGATTCGCGTAACTCGATCGTGTGAGTAAAAGGTCACTGGCAACATATATAGTATGAAAATAATATGAAGACGATGAACAGAAAGAAACGACGATCAATATAGTTTCAATCTATATAGAGCACATTTAGGAGTTATGATCGTATACCGAATAATACGTTAGTCGAACTAGTTTTAGAGAGCGACACGCAAAAGCATGACAAGTCCATTTAGTTTTAAGTAAAGTCGCGCAAAGCGTGAGTTGTGCGTTTAGTTTTAGGCATTGCGAAGTATTTTGTACGACCGATCGAATAATATTGATTTTGTTTCAAGTTTGCTATAAATTTGTGTTTAATTTTATTTCGGTGCACCTCGAAAACCTTTAACCGTGATAATCCTTAACTGAGAAAATTCTAAACTAAAATATTTTTGTGATATATAAACGAGTACTAGAAAATGAAAAGAAATTTAGATCCAGGTGGAAAATTAATTAATCAAATATATAGAAAATAGTTATTAAATAAAAGTAAAAACCTAGACTCATTTTTGTATTATACGAGTTTTAAATAAGAACAACGATGATAATCATGATGATAATGATTATTGATGATGATAATTATAGTACGATTTATGAAGTATATAAATGCCAAAATTTAGAACGAAATATTTAAAATGATGGGAAATTTTATATGTCCTACTAGAAAAATAAAATATAACGCGTTCAAATTATGACAAAAATAAGTATTTCACCCCTTAGGAGTGTATTGTGATCGAAATCGAACAGAAAAATGAAAATGAAAATACACGGTTAAAACTGCCATTCCTGAAGAAAAGAATGCATGTTATCTAAGCATTACTCACGAATTCTTGTGTATCAGTCTTACGACAGGAATGAGTAGATAGCGGACAATGGCCTTACGCCTAGGTATAATCCACCCAACGTCTCGTGAGTGTAGACTTCTATCATGCATTATTTACGGTCAGACGACTACAAGCAGCGTTGTAAACAACAGCTTGGTGTGATGTTTAAATAGCCATACATCAGTTGTCTCGTATTACTTTCCCAAACTTTACAGGCAAAATTTCACTTACCTTAAATATAAAAGAGAAAATATTCCAATTAGCTTTCACTTCGCCTTCAATTCACTTGATCACATATCTCATGTCAAATTTTCCTTTCATAATTTACAATTTAAACTTCGCCTTACGTGAAAAAAGCGTTTTAATTTTGTTTCCAAATCGTTTTTTTTTGTTACTTTTTGATCCGTTTCAGTAAGCGACGGCTGATTTACAACACCCTATCCACACCTTTGGAAGAAGAGTAAACGACATGGTCAGAAAATCGGATGTCTTTTTGACATTCACTTTCCAAGCACGATCTGAAGGTCAAATTCAGTGACTTATGAGCAGCCCGTTAACGAACCACGTCTTAATCAGTGAAGTATTAGTCGCATCAGAGACTCGTTTCTTTGTCTTTCTTTTCCTCAAAATCAATGATGCAACATTTCTCCCCTTCATTCATTTTTCCCCTTCCGTGTCGCATACTTATGTGCGGAAAAGCATCGACAACAGCGCTTAGTGCTATGTCTATCTGTGTTGACGTCACAAGCAGCACGGATTGGCTAACAAAACCAGACGCCATCATTTAATTCCTTCCATCAGTCGTATCACATTACCGCAACTCAAGAATGAGCAGGAGGAACCCGCTCCGAGATGCATCGCAAAGCTCTCATAATGCGTTCTTCTTCCTATATTTTCGCTCTCAAATAAATTACTTCCACATAAGACAAAATCTCTTTTAAAGAAAACAAATAGTTCTTGTTTCACACTGACAATATCTAATGCATAATAAAGTTGCGAGAAGACAATAAGAATTTTATAAAGACTACTATTTTACTTTTATTCGTTTACGACCATATTTACATTCGTCCCATTCAAGGATTACGCAAGGGGAATTGCGCGATGTTACATAAAAATAGGTTAGGGGGACAACATGCTTATATAACGAATAAATGGTTAATAAATCATGTAAATATTAATTTTAAGTTATAGTTTCTTATAGTTATTTTGTTTTATTAAATAGAAGAAAACACAATATATTGAAAGCACAGACGGTATTGGTCACGTAACAATAGATGCATTGCTCTTCAACTATCAATCTTAGTGAATTTAGTTATGAATTTTTGAACTAATAAATTTTTTGCTCATCTTTCTTATCTTCTCTTCAAATTTCAAAGCAATTATTTTAATTTTTTACAAAATAACAAAAGCAAAATATTAAATTTAAATGAAAGCATTTTTTAACTATTCATTTTTTCACGCCAAGGAAATTAATTCATGAATATGTAGTAAATTTTATAGAAAATAAAGTAGGTTAGGTAAATATTATTGCGACTATGGAAGCAATAGTAATAAAATTTTAGGTTAGGTTAGCTCTTTCCTTTTCCTAAAATATAGGTTTAGTAGTTAGATTAGTTAGATTTTCCTGTTTTTCTGAAACAACACATACACACGCGACACGAAGATGTGAGACAGATGTAATTCCCACCCAAAGCAGCAGGGCTGGTTCCAGATTGAACATCCAGAAATTGTAGTTGAACATCATCAATGGCAAGTTTCACCCGAAATTTGGAGGACATTTTGACCGTCCCACTTTCAGTTGTACTTGGGCTCTGTGATGTTTATTTACAGACTACCCAACAATAGGAACAGTGAAGGCACCCTCGTCCCAAATATTTGTTGAAAATTTCGGAAATGCCACATTGACCCACTCAACAGAATCTTAACGCACTTTGAACATTCTTTTTGCTCAAACACACTGTACTTAGTGACACACTTTCTGTCCACATGACAACCGAGTTAAGTAATCACCATCCAGTGACGTGCATACTCATTGAACACTCATTACAACATTTTCAAGAAACCTGAACACTTTCTCCACAAATGTGCCGCAGTGATATGTTTGGAACATTTTTGTAGACATCTATTATACACATTGTCTGCATCGAATTATTCACTTAGCATCCATCTTGAAGAGTTTAAATACCAATAAATATACATATATGCAAACAGCTGTTACGGTACATTATAGCAGAACATATAAATTGGTTTACTGACATTTTCGTTGTGCATAAACAGTTAAATCACAGTGGCGTGTGTTTATTTTTAAACAATTCGTGTACGTCAAGAAACATACAAAAATATATTAATCATATCTTTATATTATTATTTTTCTTTTTTCTCTTAATGAAGCATTTCCAACCTGGGAAGCATTGTTAATTTATATACCTAAAGGACATGAAAATTTAAAAACCAATACCAAAATCAAAACAAAATAAAAAGACATTCAAAAAATGGACTATACCCAGAAATATATTACATAGGAAAAACCTGTGTTCTGGATTTATATGTTTTCCCGGTGTAATGTTTTAAGTTTGTGTTGTATTGTGCATATTCGAATTTTTTTTCTTTAAAATAGCAAACAGACAGTTGTAAGTTTTTTCTAATGTGATAATATGTTATTGTTAGCTCTCTGCACACATTTCCATTGACGAAGGCTATACGAAATTTCACTTTGTTTCATTTAAAATTTTCTTGTACGTCTACAATTTTGTTGGCCAGCGTTATGTCACGTACTCTGCAGAGCTCTATATTAAATGTACTAGGTTACGAACGGACGAAGCCAAATAGGAATATTTTAATTTAATCGTTTTCTCAGTATATTCATTTAAATACAAAATTGATTCTCCAACGCAAATTGTTCCTTTCTAAAAAAGAAATATTGTAATTTCTCCGTTGCCTGTATCTGTCTAGACAAATTCCTATTGCAGTGAGTGCATGTGATATAATATCCGAAAAAAACAAGTCACGTTGCAATAAATACACGTGAGTCCAAGTCACATTTCAGTGAATAAGTGTAATAAAAATCTCAGCCTAACAAGCAGATCATATTTTGAAAAACCCATTAGATCTCAGGTTACTTCATCTACACGGGTTACTCGAGCCAGCATCTAATATATCGCTGAACATGGGATATTAAGTTACAGGGAGCTCAGCACGATCAAGTATCGTTAGGTTGTGATTGGACGTTACATATCTAGCTAGACCCGAAAGATGTGGCTAAGATATGCAGTGATTGTTCAACATCAATTAAGGACAGTAATAGCAGTTAGTGTATATACCAGGTGCGTAAATACGAAACCGGAATTTACGTACAGAAAAGACAAAGTGATTGCATCACAATGCTAAGAAGTATTTTTTTCGAAGCATTGGCCATCGCTAGCGATACACTTCTGCCATCGTTCCGGCAATGT
>JAGDQP010068019.1:0-11077 GCA_022664845.1 Lepisma saccharinum
TTTCAAGAATTTGTGAATTTTCGAACTTCGTTTGAAATTATTATTTTCTTTTATCTTATCTCAAGTAAATTTCTGCGCTATCGTAATTCAGACCTAAAGTTATTTTGTGTGCAATATCTTAACACAATATGTTTAAATTGTGTCGAAAATGTATACTCGAAGCTTGATGCGGATACGTCGAACTGAATGGAAGTAGTAAATATATAATTTTCAAAATTGATTGGTAACACTGTCAACTGTGGGACCTGAAGTACCTCTGTGACGTGTCCCGACGGGTCCCAAAACGTAAATACAAAGTTTGGTACTAATATACGCAACGATATGGAAGCAATTAAAAATGTTATTTTCTAAAATTGGTTGGCAACACTGACAATTGCGGCACCGAAAATAACCACATGAATTATCCGAGTACCTAATGCACATTTCAAATTTGTTATAAATCAATTCAGACACGAGTCACGAAAAAAAATATGATTTCTAGATTGTTATTCGTTTGGCAACCCTAACAATTTACAGCGCCTGGAGTGCCTCTGTGACCTGTGCCAGGACCTAATGAACATGTGTGTCAAATTTAGTGTAAATCAGTTCGCACATGTAAATTTGTATTAATAAAGGCATTTCTATAAGTTGAATTTTAAAATAGCTGGCAACACTGACAACTGGGGTGTTTGAGGTCGGGGACACACAAAACTTTCTTCTATTGTGTTGAAAGATGTATAAGCTAAGTTTGAGGCAGATGCGGCATGGAAGAAGTTTTATTTTTTAAAATGGTCTTTAAAGTTGGCAACACTGAGAACTTGGCAACCCAAAAAATCTCACATATACCAAAACGTATTTGTAATCTAGGGTTTAATTTATGTTGTTTCATCTTAATTACCTGTATAAAAGTAATTCTTGCTTAAAGAGACGTTAGCTGTATTACAAATTGCTGCCCTAAAAAAAAAACTTTTTTTTAAATAAAAAAACGGAAGTTTTAGAGAAAAACCGAACGTTTTTTATATATAACGTTATATATAAACGTTAATTTGAAGTTTCTCATGCCTCTTGAAGAACACATGAAAGTTAGTGGTCACTGGGGTGAAAAGAAGTTACTAGACCTGGTAACATGCGGACTGCATACTGTTCATGGTCCATTGAAGACAGGGATGGATGGATGGGAGATGGGAGATGAATAATCTTTTACGTAGCAGGTATTATTTTCTAGTAGATTCCCGTGCTCGTCGTGCACTGTTTTCCCAGATGACAGGATGCCACAGTTTTCCTCTCAAAATTTGCAGTGTGTGGTGGGTAGAGAATGACAGATGTTTGGAAAGATCTTTAGAAATATGGGATAGCTACCTTAAATTTCCGAGAGAAACCAAAATACCCGTCACCAAGCCTGCTAAGTGCATATCTGATTCAGCACAAGATCCATTCATGAAGTGTAAATTTGCATTTTTAAAGACAATATGCGATGAGTGTCAGCCTTTTCTCCAGCGTTTCCAAACATCCAAGCCAATGAATGACTCCTCTCTTGTTTGAAGTACTGAAGCAGTTGTTACTTGAACTGATACGTTGCTGTGTGAAACCAGAAATTCTCAAGACAACTTCCACCGCAGAGCTACTGGCCATTGATTTGAAATTTTCAGAGAACTTGGTTCATCCAAAGAATGTAGACTTTGGTTTTGCTTCTCGTCGCTTCCTAGGAGGAATTCCAAACACAGCAAGTGAACATGACAAGCTGGAGTTCCTGCTGCAATGTCGACATGTATTGACTGCAGTGATTCAGAAGCTCATTGGGAGGAGTCCACTGAAATACTAGATAGTTAGGGCTTTGTCTTCTGGATCCCTGCGTAATTCAGCAAAACCCAACACTTGCACACAAGAGGTTTAATATGCTGCTAGAAAAGCTACACACTGCACGTCAGGTATCAGCAGAAGTTGCAGAAAATGTCAAGAAAACAATTCTACTATCTTTGTACACAGGACCAGACTCCCTTTCGAGAAGTTTGTCAAGAACTGAGCAAGAGTGGAAGTATTGGTGATGTGTATTCTAGATTTTTTCTTGGAAAGGGAAAGTACCAAGACTTGTGGGTGGTGGTGAAGTTATGTCTGATTTTATCCCATGGAAACGCAACTGTTGAGAGTGAGTTTTCCATAAATAAGTCGTTGCTGATTGAGAACATGCATGATTTCTCAGAGACATGTGCATGATGCAGTTCATGAAATGGGGGGAATACTAAATGTAAAGATTGGAAAGAAAATTTTTGATCACGTGCGTGGTGCTAGAAAACTTTATGAAGAATATTTACAAGCAGAGACACTGGAAAGAAAAGGTGAGAAGAAGAGCAAGTCTGAGAAAAGACATTTAATTCAACAAGTTAGTAAGGTGGAAGAAAAGAGAAAAAGATTGAGAAGGGACATGGAGCTGACAGAACTGAAGAAACGGGTTGTTTTGCCATAAAGTTGCAGAACTCATTTGGAGAACTGCTTTTATGTGGTTAATGGTCAATGGTACTAATGATATTGATTTTATTGGTGAAAGATGTTGTATAGTGCTTGTCATATCTTTAGTATTGTTTGTTTACTTCGAAAGCAGTGTTGTAGTGCTTTTTACTGTCATCCTATTTTGAATATTAAGCAATAAATACATGTGTAGAAACAGGAAAATAACAAAAAAATAATGTGAGTGGATCGGATGGCTGTAAGGGGAGATGAGTAGACCATCAAAACCAACTCTGTCATTGGTTGGATTACACTAAACAGTGCGAAATGTAGCTCTCTTTTTTCTGATTTCACAGTCAGGAAAAAACTACTTTGGTCAGGGAAATTGAAAATCAGAGATCTGTACTAACCCTGGACGGCTGAAGCCGAAAATTTTAAGTGACTGTATAGTGTGTATGTGATTTTCGTCAAGAACGATTGGTACAATTCCTTTCCTTTCTATTAAAATGTCATCTATTATATTGCCTATCCGGCCTTCTCCTATATGTACTTTATAGATATAAGCATTTCTTGATTTCATAGCTTTTGAAAAATAACTTTTTTTTCCCTTAAGTACAGACATTAATTTGATAGCTCTACATATGAAAATAGTTCAAAGGAATAAATCTTTAAAAAAAAAATCACTAGAATATTAATAAATTTAATGAAACTAGAAGGAAAAAACAACAGAAATGTGAAGAAATTATCGATGAATTTCAAGTCGGGGACTTGTCAACATACATAAATTCACAAGAAAATCCAGAGGGAAAAGAAGGGATATTCTTTTCGCTCGCCGAAACAGTCCCATATATTTAGTACTATCTCTGCAACTGAGAATACAGATGTTTATTCATATGAAACATTGCAGAAACATAAGATACTGACAATTCATGCATAGCATAATCATGTGTTGGAAACTATTATACCGTATTCCCCGAAAAGGCACAAACACATAGAATCTCTGTAATTTTCGAAACGGTGGACCAATAAATGTTTTATCAGTGTTAGTTCACAGTAATGGTGTACTGGATATGCTTAGATCTGCGAAATTAGGGGTCGTCAATTCGAATCTCCTCTTAGCCGTGATAATCTTTTTACTTCCAATACAAATCGGCGTGACTACTTTTTGTAGTTGGCACACATTTTCCTTTGCTCTTTCTCCCTGCTGATAGAATGTCTTTCTCACGTTACGAGTAAACACTGGGAAGACTATAAATGTTTTGTGTTAAATTTGACGAAGCAGTAAATATGTGCGCAAAACTGTATTCTCATGGTAGCTTAAGCAACAGGTCCTATGCATTCATGTACTCAAAAGCAATTGTACTTTTAAATCTCAAAACAAATAGTACTCACATAAAATTTATCATGAATATTAAGTTTCGAACTTCCAAGAAATATCAGAACATTTTCCATATAAATTATATTTTTAAATTTGTTATTAACCCCGAATTCAAAAGCTAACAGTATGAAATATCCACAGGTGTATAGATTACTATTATTATTATTATTTAGCGACGGTGAGAGATCACAGTCAGTGATGCAGAAAGAATGGAAAAATAAGCGATTTCTCTTACTACTAGACTAATTCCTAAATTCCCGATAATTTCCAATTTGTAGGATCCGAAATGTCCAATTTGAAAACAAACTATATTTTACGCAAGCATAAGTATATTTATTTTATAGATATAACTATTCTAATTCTCCACTTCATTTGAGACAAATCTTAGAGAAGAAATGGTAATACAATCTTAGAGAAGACTGTTCACCAGTTATTCATTGACTTTAAGAAAGCATATGACTTTATCAAAAGGGAAAGACTATACAAATTTGGAACAAGATAACTTGTTCAACTAGTGAGGATGTGTCTGAGTGACTCCATAAGCAGAGTACGGGTAGGTAATAATATACAAAATAGTTCCAAGATACGCAGCGGATTGAAACAAGGTGATCCCATGTCACCATTACTGTTTAAGTTTGCGTTAGAATACGCGATTCAGAAAATAAAAGAGGACAAAAAGGGACTAACATTGAATGGCTTGAATCAGCTGTTTGTATACGCTGATGATGTAGATTTAATAGGGAATGATATAGATGCATTACAAAGTAACACCGATGTCTTAGTAGTATCGTGCGATGAGATAAGATAGGTCTACAGGTAAACATAGATAAAACAAAATACATGATAAGCCGAAACACAGGGAATTCGGAAATATATACATAAGAATTAAGAATGAGAACATAGGGAAAGTAAACAAATTTAAATACTTGGGAGCATATTTAGCATCGGGCAACGCAACTCCAATCCTCTGGATTAATATTAAGACAGTTGAAATGGAAAATATAGAGAACGGTTATTCTGCCTGTAATACTTTACGCTTTCGAAAGTTGGAGTATGACTCTAGCAAATGAACATAAATTACGAGTGTTTGAAAATAAGACCTTGAGAAAGATAGAAGGGCTGAAACGGGACAAGATGACTGGGAAATGGAGGAGACTGCATAATGAGGAATTTCACGGACTCACCCGATGTTGGAAAAATGATGAAATCTCGACGACTAAGGTGGACAGGCTATGTAGCTCGGATGGGAGAGAAATGCAGATTATATTCCATTGTGGTTGGTAAACCGCAGAGAAAGAGACAGTTAGAAAGACCAAGACGACGTTGGGAGGACAATATTAGGCGTTTGTGATGAAAATTTCGAGAAGGTATCTTTGAGAAGTAGGTGTTGGGGATAAAAAATTGGCTTGATCTTGCTCAGGATAGAATCCTATGGAGAACGTTTGTTACTGCGGCGATGAACTTGCGAGTTTCGTAAGCTACAGAGAAATTAAGTAATTCTTCACTTCACCATAAATTCTAAAGATCTGTTAACTTGTTCTGAAATCTATTATTTCATTTTAATTGTATTAAAAATATAGCCAATTAAGTGGACGAAGAAAATATAATCTTGATTTTATTGTTCTCCATGGAATCTGTAAGTTCTAGCCCTTAAGTTAGGCAGCTTCGGCTGAGGCCGATGGGTTATTATTATTTTAAATGTAATAACACTAATAATAGAAATGAATTCAGCACTAACCTAATGAGATGGTTGGTAACGGAGTTTCAATATAGTGTCGAATTGTATTTAACATCCAATGCAAAGGTAATTGTAAATAGACTCAGATTTATTTTATTAAAGAACCCAAACTCACATTTATTCAACGAAAGGAACTGAAAAGTGTTTGAATTATCTTTCTGTTAAAAAACAAATTCACGTTCGCGTGTGTTATTCAGAGACCAGACAAAAGTGTAATATTTCGTTGCACATACACGTGTTTCTAAATTCTTGTAAGACTGTATCTTCATTAATCAGCGATATCAGATTTCATAGGAGTCATTAGTTGCCAAAAACTTTGGAACCTCAAGGACAACAAATTCAGCAGTTCTCGGGTTCCACTTGCTTGCATTCTCCCAAGCCAAAATGAGGAAAGAAGACCAAGTTCAGTCATCACTCACTTAATTTCTATTGGATGAAATTAAGGGATACTTTTCTCCCAGTCGCAGAAATAAGGTTTTCTATTGGCTATGATTAATACTCCATAAGTGACAATGCAGTAGTATGAAGGTATATAAACTGGATACTTGACACCATCATCATCGACTAGAAGACTAGAAACAGGTTACTGAAGTAATAATCAGTTGCACTGTCAGTCAACGTCGAAGAAGCTCCAATCTTCTGCTCTGTCGTCTATCGGAGTGAGAACAGTCAGGGGCTGTTCTAGTTAAGAAGAAGAAAGGACGGGCCTTGTCTTCAGAGGCGATCGGCGTTAAGAAGAATGACCTAGGTTTGAACCAAAGTCAAGATCTTCGTCGCAACTATCAAGGTTCATCGCCGCAGATCTATAGGTACGTGAGTGGGTTCATTCATTTACGTCATACGTTCGTTATTCATATTATTATTCTGATGCTCTCTACGTTCTGTCCGTTGTGTATTAATTGTGTTGGTATTCTGTACATCAATGCATGAGTGTTATTGCCGTCGTCTTTCATTCAATCGTAGTTGGTTCTCACCCTAAAACCCCAATACATATTTCAGACTAACTCGTAGTGTTCGTCCTTAAATCATTTAATCCTCGCTGCAAGATAGAGTGCTCTCCAATTTAAATAGTAGTATATTAGTTGTGTACTTACTTAGACCGAAGGTGTTACCGAAAGGAGAAAGAAGTGTTCTTTTTCTGTTGCAGTGCAATCATCATCATATTCAGCCGTTTTCTATCCACTGCTGGATGAAGGCCTCCCCCTTTTCTTTCCACATATTTCGGTCTGCTTCTATCCTCATCCATGTAGCTCCTGAAAAACGCTTGATTTCATCTACCCACCTTGCTTTTGGACGTCGCCTCGGTCGTTTCTTTTCTCTAGGAATCCAATGTAGTACATGTGTAATCCATCTTCTATGTGACGGACCTATCTCCACGTCATCATCTTCGCAGTCTTGATTACATCCTCTACCTTCGTGCGCGAATCCATTCATGTGTCTTCCTGTCGCTTCTACTTATTCCTAGCATGCACCTCTCCATTGCTCTTTGTGTGACTTTATCTTTGAGTTGTTTGCTCATCCAGTGTCCAAGTTTCACAGCCATACATCATCACAGGTAAGACTCATTTATTATAAACTTTACGCTTCAGACACATTGGTAATTTGCTTTTGAAAATAAAGTGTAGTCTTCCAAACGAACTCCACGCCATTTTGCGTCTTCTATTTATTTCATCAGTCAACTTGACATTCGATGTTTCGAGCTGGCCTAGGTAAACAAACTCATCAACTATGCGTATTGTCTCTTCGCTAATCTTTGTTTTCTTCATTGCAACACGTTGAATGTACAATACTTTTGTTTTACTTAAATTAAGTTTGAGGCTTATTTTCGAACTCTCATTACACAGCTCTTCTATTCTGGTTTCTAGTTTTTCTGCACTTGAAGAAAACAGGACTATATCATCAGCGAATCGTAGGTGATGAAGATATTCGCCATTAATTTTAATTCCAACTTCATCCCAGTTTAAATTTTGGAACACACACTCCAGGACTGCACAAAATAGTTTTGGAGAAATTGAATCTTCTTCCCTTACCCCTTTTCTAACCTTAAATTTTTCACTTTCTTGATATAGTTTAATGACAGATGTGGCAGTCGAATAAATGTTTCGCAGTAATGTGATGTATGCACTTTCGATGCCTTGATGTTCAAATGATTTATGTACTGTTGCCAAGGAGACCAAACCTACAGGCGTTCACATCGAACCTACCAACACTATGCAGTATATCCATTTTAAGAGCTCCCATCCATACTATACCATACGCTCTTGCTGTCCGGGGCTCCCGCATCTGTTCTTCTGATGACCTGCTCCGTTACTATTTTTGTACCCTCTCCTCAGCTCTCACTAACCGTGGATATCCCAAACATCTCATCCGTAAACAACTGGACCGTGGCCGTAATCACACTAACTCCAACCGACCTCCCCGCGAAGCTTCCGCCTCTCCCAATCTTTTCACCTAGTACCACCCAGCCTTCAGGCCCTCCAAAACCTCCTCGAACTGACACACCCCACACTCACTGCGTCACCTGAAACTGAGTTTTCCCGTTGTTCCACAAAATATACTACCGCAGACCTCCGAATCTCAACACGATTCTCACCAGAACTGGACCAATCCCACCCCCTCCGCCCAAACCTGGCACATGCAATAGACCCCGCTGCAGAACCTGTCCTATTTTTGACCCCAGTCTGACTTCCGTACATCCTGTCACTCACAAAACGTACTCTTTTCGACACTCGGCAGTTGCATATCTTCCAACCTCCTATCTACGTTGCTGAAACTCAAACTACGCGAACAACCCGCATCAACAACCATCGTTACTCCTCCAAATCACAAGTTCTGCACCACCCCATACCTGAACACACTTCTTATCACGGCTGCAACTTTGACGAAACCTTTCGAGTCAGAATCCTGAAAATCATGAACCTTGACTCTCCTGCCACAGTTAGAAAGAGATGGGAGCAGACGTACATCTCTATTCTTTCCGCCAACCATGAACCTGGCCCTCAATTGCATGTAACTCGCTGCAGCGCCGTGTCTTTTTCTTCCTTTCTCTTCTTCGTTCCGTCTCTAGTTGCACTTCTATTCTATCTTTATATTTTATTTCTTTGTCTTCCCTTTCCCCCTTCATATTTATTTTTCATTATTATTTCCCCCTCTCCTCTGATTCTTTACCCTCCTATTACTTCATGAAGCCCCTTACCTGCTCCTAGTAACCTTCACACTTCATCCATTTGGTGTTTTCTCTTTCCCCTTCATTTGTATTATTTCCTCCTCCCCTCTATAATAGGTTAAATTTGAATATAGAGAAAATGAATCGTACTAACGTAGTACCTTGAAGATCATGGGCACAAGTACACACTTAAAAGTCACTTAAAATTTTCGGCTTCTGCCATGGAAGTCCGCCATTTTATTTAACTATCACTTCCAGCTGTCCACGTGTGTTCAGTGATTTTTTCTTCTTGTTTACAACTGAAGATGGCAGATGCCGAAAATTTCATATCCATTACAACCAGAAATTCCTGTCTGATCTACAGAAACAGGAAGTGAAGCTCTAGATGCAGGTGCACTGATCTTGCTCTTTCAGCGTACGAGAACGCAATTATAATTATTTAAAAGAACACTTGAGAACAACAGTGGAAAATTAACAGGTGTAAAAATTCAGGCAGTGAAGAAAATCTGGAAATATTCGCGATAATGATGATCTTCTGTAGCCAATACAAAATTTTTGTTTATTTATGAGAACTTGGATTAAAAATATTTTAAAATATATAACTTGTTTCGTGAACCTCCACAGAACGCTCAAAGTTCTCTCCGAATTCTGCGGACCACCATATGAGCAGGACTTGCTACTTGGAAAGTCGGACAGCTCTCTCAGTTGCCTTCTGATATCTTCCCAACGGTCTCTTTCCTTTCAACTTCCCAAATTAAATTAAATATTCGTTTCTCCATGATTCCACCTTTGCCGTCATTATTTCATTTTACTTATTATATTGAATGAATCGTACAGTCCGTGGAGTCCATTATGCAGTCTCCTTCATTCTCCAATTATCTTGGCTTGTATATCTTACGAACTATACTATAATAAGGCGGACAATTATCATAACTTCAGTTTATAATTACTGGATGTTGCAGTACAAAGTATAACGGTATCTGGCTAAATGGTGGGTATAGCAAAGAATAAATGAAAAGGATTGATTGATTGTACCACATCATAAATACCGAATCTGTTCATATGTTGAATCAGAGTTTGCTGTTTTACTTATCTCTATAACATTGATTCTCCATCTCACAACTGTTACTTTACGGTAACTCACTAATAACATACTTCAAATGTTACGTAACACTACATAAAGGACATGTCGTGTATTCTTCATACTTACAAATGTTCACAATTGAATGTATAGGCTCATCCAGTTCATGAGTGGCAGGGATTCTTCTTAGTCCGTGAACGCACCGCAGTAGATTTTCTTGGCTCTGCGAGATGCGAAGGCAGACTAACTGTCTGTTAGTTTTACCACCAAAGATGAAACATTTTGGTTGGCCTCACTGTCTCTGCTCATTCCCACCCAGAAAAAGTTGACCCCTACCGATCAGATCATAAAGCGCGGGTACGAACAGTGTTGGTTAAAAGAGAGACCGCTGGGCTTCAAGGGAAGGGAGAACTGAAAGTTTTATTTGTGTTTTATGTAGGGTTGAATAGAATTCCAGTAGAAGAATAGTTAAGAAACAAATACTAGATCTTTGAATTGATATACGAAAACATCGTACACTTGAGAAAATACTGAAACATAGTTAATACAACATTATTTACAAACTTGAATTCATTGGACATCTATCGAAACTGTTAAAACAGGCATTTTATTTTTATTTTCTCTCTCATCTTTTTTTGAGAGTATAGTAAATGTAATGAGTGACGTAATCTGAACAATATACTTTATCATTGACTCTCGTGGATGAACATTCATATAACAAAGGAGTTTCCGGCTCTCCTCATTGTCAGATTAGGTGAATGCGTATTAGGACGTCAATTATAAGTACACTTAATTTATAAAATTAAAGATCATAGCATTTTGTACTGCGCAAAACGAAACGTTGGTCTTCTGCAAATGCAGAAACTCCAAATAAACTAATTGTTTTGAGCTGCCTTTCGTTTAACTTAATGTTAACAAACTTTTTCTTGAGTTTTACTCAAAATTTAAAATAATGGTAGAAAGTTTCCGTCTTTTCAATCACCTAGCTTCTGCAGCTGACAGTGACAAAAAGGGATATTATCGAATGTAGTGCTTAACAAGCGTTAGTACATTAAAAAAAAAAAAAAAGGAATAAATGAATGAATGCTGGGTGTGCCCAGATTTTCTGTATGTCCCTGATGTTTCCGGAATAGTGCAAGGATACTGTTCCCATCATGAGGACCAGTAAGCTTAATCGAACCCATATATGTGTACGTTTTTCCGATACAAATACATAAGCGATAAAGAATTACCCATTTTCATGCGATTTAATAGCATATTTCAGTGTAATATTGTTTTGTAATTTAAAAT
>JAGDQP010068021.1:0-11076 GCA_022664845.1 Lepisma saccharinum
AGCAGAAACTTTGTTCTTATTAGTTAGAACATAATATGCTTTAGTGAATTTTTTTAACGTTATTCAAACATTGTTAAATGCTGTAATAGCTGAGCCTGGGGAAGCCTTCTTAATGACTATATGTATACTATTATGTGTGTGTGTTTTTTTTTTATGAATATACAAGATTTAGCAAAATCTGAATTCGATTTGTATCATATGTGCCTTCTTAGACCCTCACCTGGAAACAAAAAAAATATCTGAATGGGTCCCCCCAAAGTTACAGAGAAATCGGCTCCCTTGGGTTGAGCGTAGTTTTCCTTGTTAGACATATTCAATGTGAACTGTTGCATTTCACAAAAACTTGTTTTGTTTTTTTACAATAATTCACAATATGCCTTATACTTCTGTATTTTCAAGAATCATTAATACATATTTTGTTATTTTACATAGGAACACACATTTAGTTTTAATACTCCATTATCTTTAAACTGTTAAACTTCATTTTGTATGGGCCATTCTAGCTGCCTTTGACTTCAATCCATCACGATTATCCGTCACGTTCTATTTAAAATCCACAATCGAAAACATCCGTGCCTCAGCCGGGATTCGAACCCGGGACCTTCAAGTTGCTAGCTTAGCACCCTAAGCCACACTAATACTCCATTATCATTACTCAATATTGCCTGTATTCGGGTCTTTATTTATGTGGAGTAAACGTAATCTCACATATCAACATATTGTAACGTACAAAAGCACACATCTCCACCATGTTCATTCATCACTACACAAGTCCATATTTTGATTTCATTTTTACACATAAATTATATGCTTGGATTTGTATGCAGCACACTAACAGGTTTCCATGACCACTTTAATTCAATTCGCCTGAAACTGGTTACTTCGTTTCCATGAAGAGATGAGGAACAAGTTTTTCCCCACTTGTGAGAAATCTGATTTAGTGGACATTTTTTAACTTTTGCATGTTACCTCCTCAAATGACGGTTAGAAGTGGAAGCTATTGTGTGCCGGTGTATATTCCAAAAAGTATTTAATGATGAACAATAAAATCTTAGCTCAAAGTTTTCGGAAATCATTGGTAAGTGATATTATTAAAAATGCAAGCAAACGTTCTCATGCTTCAGGCCGAAATGTGCTTACGGAAGCTGCTGGTGTAGTGTACCGCACAATAAGAACCTTGAGTGTAATGCCAAGGAAAACCGGGCTGCTAAATCGGAAGCAGAGGAGGATACCTATGCTGGAACAATTATGAACAAACGAAAGTTAGTGGCAGATAGATCATCAAGTGATGACAGCACTCTGACTCAAAGTTGCAAAACCAAATGCATCAGACGCTAGACCTAAAAAAGAAAAAAGAAGAAACAAACTGTGTTGTTTTTACCTAGCAACCATGAGGGTCCATGGATAACAATTCTAAATAGTACTGACAACAGGAATCTAGGCGGCTATAACACGATTCGAACAAGCCAGGAACTTATTAATAATAGAATAGCATTCAACCGGATTGAATCTTTAGGACGTGAAGCTGTAAAAATCAACTTCAAATCTCGTGAAGCCGTAAACGAGTTTATATGTTATAAAGATGCTCATAAAAAGTTGAAACATTCTGTTCTGGTACCAAAAATGCTAATTTACAGATATGCTATGATGTACGAGAACCCCATAAATGTAACGATTCAAGAAATCGAGCAGAATGTGAAATGCGCCTTTCCTCAAATCTGTCAACTGTCACGCACTCAAGCATCAACTCACGGTCTCAAACAAAGAACCTGCAAACTCACGCATTTTGAGGAAAAGTGCAAAATTTAGCGCTCGCGCTGTAAAGTGAAGCAAAAACGAACATTTTGACTTTCTATAGTGGCAAGACATTGCGAGATAGCTGATAGCATCAATTCGATAGCAGCGCTTGCTTGGTATAAACAGAAAAAAACTCTGAGAGAGTGTGGTTTAGAAGAACTCTTACCGTTGGCCGGTGTAAACCTTCCACTAAACTTTTAAAGACAGCCAAACAAAGCTAATAAGTTGTACAAATAATTGTTGTTGTTTTTTTAAAATTAATTTAATTAATTAATGGACTGTTGAACTGATTATATATATTTTGTACCTTGCTACCTATCAACATACTGGTAGATGTATGGCATGCAGTGTCCGATTTGTACAATTTCCAGAGCGTAGAAAACCGTATTTTATATCCGTTCATCTCCCAGGCTTAGGGATATTGCGGAAAACAGAGTCAGGGAAAAGTTTCGCAGAGATGAGGAAATTCCAACCATCACCCGCTTTAAATAAACACTAATGGTATGTAGAAGAATTGTTGAACTGATCAGATCGACAACTGTTTCAATGACTGGTTAGTTTACTCCAATTTTCAAGTAGGACCTACGCTGAAAACTGAACTTACTTGTTACTGTACGCTCTTTTTTCTTTCAAAGTTATTTTGTGATAATTAATATCTGTACTGCAACTCTTTGGCATGTTTTCCGTTTCTCACGCAATCTCCCGCATTTCCCCCTGCCAGGTTGGCAAACCTCTCGCATTGGCACTTCTCTAGGTTGACAGGTCTGCTTTCCTATTATGAAAATACAAAGACTCAAATACAAAGTGCTACACCGAATCAACTTTGGTGAATACCAAACTCATTGAATTTACATTAGATTCACAATTATCACCTGAATACATCAGTATATATAGAGAGCGTTTTGAGGTTAAACCAAAAATTAGAAAAGTTTGTCAATGTAAGGAGTATCGACACCTTAGTACTGAGTGCAAGGGAGAACAAAAATGTGGTGTTTGCGCAGAAATATTCCATCAAGGACCTTGCTTATTTTATCACAATAAAATGTTTACACTGCCAATCCGAATCGCACACAGCAGGCAGCCCTCAGAGCAAAGAATATACTGTACTCTCCAGCAAGAAATAAATATTATAATGGCTAGCGAGAATATAATCTATAAAGGAAGCAAGGAAGATCGCATTGCAGGAAGTAAACAAAGTGAAAGGTAATAAATTATCATACTCTCAAGCAGCGGAACGTGGATTGAACATTCAATCAACAGGATCTAGTAGTAACGGAACATAAACTACAGAACGTAGCATAATACTGTACCACAAGGACATACATTAACAAAAATACCAGAAAAGAAGCCTAATTCTTCAAGAAAAGACACAGTTAAACCAGAAGATACACAGACACATAATGACCAAACAATACCTCACATTCAACACTGCAGTGACATACCACAAGATATGGAAGTGCAAACGTCAAATGCTGCAATACATAGTGAAAAAGAAACTGGAATGAGGGCTGATTTACATGCACGCTTGCGTTGCGTGCTTTGCTTGCGATTAGAGTGCTTTGCTTGCCAATTGCACGGAAAGAAATTAGTTTTAACTAAGTCAAGATTTTGCTAGGTTAATGACCAAAAGGGTTGCCCATAACCTACTGGTTGTTTACCACAACCCTTTCGAGACATGAAAGTACCTAATTCTGTAGGTAAATGGTAACCCATTGAAAAGATTTAACAGAAATCAGGGTAAAAACAACCAATTCGTGGGTAGTCAGTTACCTACACGATTGGTACAAGAAGGAATAAACCAACAACACGGTTAATTTAAACAACATGATTAACCCACTGCTCGGTTATGCTAACCGTTTAATGTGCAGGTAAATTTAACCTTCTGAGAATTAGTTATTTTTTAACCTTAATGAGGGTTAGCTGAACCGAGTCTCGTTTATACGAGATGGCGGTCATTGAACACTGATTGGCTTCCACATGGAAGCTTTGTACCAAGGCCAAAACGTTAACGTGAAACTTAGGAGGTAACCTAGCAACCCTAAATGTAGGAATGTAGTGTTATATAAATTATTATTAATATTCGGTTAATGACAAAGTGTAATATGAAACATTGAGATTCGTATAATGAATATCACAGTAGTGTAACTTTAGAAATACATGCATTATCGATCGTAAATTTCAGGTGATCGGTGGAGTAGTTGGTAGCACTTCGGACTGCTATGGATGAGGTCCATGGTTCGATCCCAGCCTGGCGCACAGTTTTCTTTTCTTTTTTTTTACAAAGATAGCTATAATAAGCTATATGTAGTGTAAATAATAACAGTAACTTGCTTTCAAACGATTTTACCATTTTTTTTTTACAATTTTTTTTGGGGTGGGTTAAAGTAACTACGTACAGTTGTTTATCATAACCCTCCAAAATAACCTACGTGGAGGGTTACACCAACCCACTGGATCTAACCTTTTTAGCTGGGTTGCTGTAACCTTGTACTTATTAGGCTCTATATTTACCAACTCACTCTGTTACATTAACCCATTTTTGGGTTGCTAGTAACCTTTTATTTCTTTCCGTGTGAAGCACGTGTTTTATTACGTAATACGTAGAACACGTAATAAACACGCGTTTCAACTGGCTACTCACTCAAATCGCAAGCAACGCAAGCTTTCATGAAATCCAGTCCTGAATCGTAAAGATGAAATGTAAAACGCCTACAATCAACAAGTAAAAAGAAAACAAAATCCAGCATTACAGAATAAAAAGCAAATAGTTTTCCAAATATAAGTATGGGGGAAAAGGAAGAAAATGCGGTATTAGTGAATCAATTAATAAACATTATGATAATAGACATTTTGAATGAAAACCCAGATTTACCAAGCTAAGATAAGCTACTAAACAACTGCAACCAATTAATGGAAAATCTAACAGAAGAAATAATAATGTAAAACTGAGATTGAAACATGATCATCAATAATCAATATTTCGTTCATTAGGATTGAATAAGTAAAATACATCAGGGCTACAGTTAAATATACACACTTTTCATACAGTCATACGTTTCGATCAAATAGGCTACACTAAACTTCGATCAATGAACAAGGAAGAAGAAGATAGATTGGAGTTCCTGCGTGTGACATGGTAAACATGACTTCCGGTCAGACGGCGGATCTTCGGTACCGCCGAAATTATAATGCAATTTTAACATATAATTTTCACAAGTTTTTCGGCCACAATCAGAAGAAAATTACAATAGTTTTACAATAGAAGATATCCATAAGTTCTACAGTGATTTATAAAACAGGTTTTACTACAAAAATTCAAATTAATAGTGTTAAATACAACAAAAATGACGAGGACTATAGAGATGAAGACCAAATATGTCGGACAGTAACCATAACGACTTGTCAATAACTTCAATATATTATAGACAATCGACTGTAAAGGCCGCTTTAGACGACAGCATTTATGCTACGATGAATCTTACGATTAGCAGTAGTGCCAGAGTGTGAAAGCAAGAATGCTACAATAGGGCAAGATGCTATGGTATAAACCCATAACATTTTTTTCTTTTTATGCTGGCACACTGCTATCGCTAAGATTCATCGTACGAGAAATTGTATCATCTAAAGCGGCCTTAAGACAGTTTACTTATCAATATTTAATTTTAAAACGGCAATTGCAAAACGATTTCGCACTGGATGTGACCATTAAGAGTCAAGCCCGCGATAGCAACCAAAAGACTTCAGACTAAAGACCATGGTAAACATATATTGTTAAGTCAAGAGGTTCATGAAGGTAATTAAGCATATCTAATATCTTAAGATTAGATTAATTAAAGGTTGGTTCACTGCACAGCATTGATTTAGTATTGTCGTAGAAACTAGAATTGGGCGTCGCTTGAAATTTTTCTTGCGTAGCAGTGTCTGTGTTTCTCCATACTTTTGGTACGGGCCATAAAGATTAAAATATTGCATACATTCTAGGCTAAAATCACTTTTTATTATTATTATTCGAAAAGCGAGAAATTAGGTCTAGATATTGTAAGTAAACCGCATCGAAAAAGAAGTTTATGTCAAAAGACAGTTTCTGCCGTTTCCGCCAAATGTGATTATTTTTTCTTGCGAATAACAATTACTAGTAAGTAAAGAGGAAGGTCCACGAATACGAAATAACAAGATTACTGAATGCTTTTAACAACACTAAACTACATGATTTACCGAAAGCGATTAATTCGGCTTATACAGTAAATGTTTTTCAAGGTGTTAAAACAATCCTTCTCAAAGTATTTGTTTACTTGCATAATTTAACTATGTAGTTTAGAAAACAAATCCCACGTTTCTAATTGATACTATTCCAAAATATGAATGTAGTAATAAAAATAACAAGAATTAAAAACTACAGGAAAAGAAGGACGTACATGCATTATAAAATGAACTTTTGCTCCTAACAGGCACTACATAATGACAGCTAACACCTCAGAAAGTTTCCAAAAGCGCAAATAATCACCAAGTAAAAATGCTTTTTTAAGAATATGAAATACATAGGAGTAATTAGAAGAGTTAGACATTAAAATGTGTTTTACGAGAAATCACCTTTTACTTACATTCCCTCTTCTTTCCCTCTGTTTTTCAATAAATAAGGATGCTGAAAACAGGCCTCGTTATTGAAAAATTGTGATTAGACAAGCCCAGACTGAATGTAAGCAGTGATTCTGAATTGATTCATTATAATAACTACATTGTAATGGTAGGTAACTTCTGGACAAATGAATGTACACTACAGAACAGGCAGTAAAGTTTGTGTATATGAAGATTACGAAAGTATACAACTAAATAATATTCATTATTAGTGATATATTACTGATTAATATTATTAATAATAATAATATATAACTGATTAATATTAGTTATATTAAATAATATCAAAATAATAATATTACTGATAAATGACAAGACTTTTGTAAAGAAATGCGCAGGGACTGCAGGGGATGATTTTAATTATTCTATGCGTTTTGCGAGCACATGAAAAATAATCGTAATTTTTGCAACAAATCTCCTTGTTTTAAAGTGGGCAAAGTATTAAATTGTTAAGTTCATTAATATTAAAACATATTACATCTTAACTATGTACTCAACATCGATCGGTCTCTGGAGAGTCTGAGGAACCGGAAAGCTGATATAAGGTAACGCGGTTCCCATTCTGGACGGGTTGCAAAACGCACGGTCACCAGTAATTCGGGCGCGCTGATTGAAGAATTTATAAAATGACTGTATATGAGAAAGCGCCTCATACTTTTCTTTTAATGTCATGAATAAACAAAATTATTTTTTACTTTTTAGTACAAATTGTTTAAGAAATATATGTCTTTAAAAGATTTTTATATTATTCTTTTACCGAAATCCTAAAGTGTTCTGCAACCAGTAAAACGCCACAGCGTTGCAGGCTAGTATTTATAGGTAATATTAAAGAATATATTACAATATGCTTTTAAAATATAGAAATATATGAAAGTAACAATGGAATATTGTATTGCCACCCTACTTACGTCGTTGTGCAAATTTTCATCATTGTATGACGTTGGGAAATGTGTTAAATTAACGTTGCAAGATTTGAGGACATCACGAACCATTGTGAACTGAAGAAAATAATGCAAAAGAACTCTCCATCTCATAAAAGAGTCTTTTTTTTCAGCAGCTGAAGAGAAACAGTCATTTCTATTAATAGACGTAACCACGAACATAAACATGATTTTATGTTTACAGAGGGATTTTGAAAAGGGAAAATCTGAGGCGTCCTTAATCTACAACTGACGATACGATCAGACATGTTTTTTCAACAAACTGGATGGATACAGAATACGAAAGATTTTTTTTTTTTTTTTTCACTTTAGAAGATATACTACGTACATAACTAGGGTGGTCGACTGACTCGGTCGAAACTCCCATTTCCTTTGCCGACGCCCATGATCAGTAATGGATATTGAACATAAAGAAAGTAATCTAGATCAGCGTTTCTCAAACTTTTTAATTCCGTGAACTCCTTTTACCATGCTTTCTAGCCGGCGATCCACAATTATTTTATGTTGTGTGTATTTGTTTTTCATTTCAAAACATGACAGTTTATTTCCTGTGTTGTTTACTAAATATCCTGATTATATTATGCAAAAACTATTCAACAAACTACATTATCTTTAGTAATGATAAAAACAGCAAGCAAATTAAAATACCTTCTTTGAAATTAATTAGTTTTAACCTACAAAATCCTAGTTAAATTTATATTTCCACCTCTACTCGCGACCCCTTGCACACATACCGTGACCCACCTGGGGGGTCACGCCTCCCAGGTTGAGAAACCCTGATCTAGATTTAACCAATTTAACTTAACTAGATGTTATTGTCTATTTAAGACTAAACCAGCATCCACAATTGCAAATAGATGACCTCAACTATTTTGCGGTGTCTTTTCTCTCCATTGTGTGTTTACTTCAATTGTGATGTTAATATTTGGCGATGTGAAAAACACGTCGGCACTTGTAACACAATTTCGATCATTTCTGGCTTACAATCACTTTACAACCTACAGCCAATGTTCAAACTGCTCAAATGCTGAGTAGAGATTCACAACTTACCCACTTTCAAGTCTTTAATATGGCAGTTTCGTAAATATGATAATTATTATATGTTTATGAATATTTTCAGGGTTCTTCTGTTGAACTTTCTCGACCTTTTGAACCTCTATGTTCTTCCACTCACGTTTTTGGTCTGGTAATACTACGAGAAATGACGCTTAAAGTCACATAATCTTGTATGTGTTCTAATTATAATGACTGTGTTTAAGTAATAACAGTATCACAATATGTATTATTCACGGTTTGTTTCGTTGCTACTAAAACAATAACGCAGTAATTGCTGAGGTAATAAAGGTCAATTGCCATTTTTCTCGCATGCTTAAAATACACGGAACTATTGCGTGACTCTGCCAATCTTTCTTATTATTTTTTTCTGTTTTTTTTTCTTTTTTTTTTCTTAAGTAAAGATGATTAAAGTAACATGAGATGACTTTCTACGCAGCTATTGTCTTCTGACGTAAACATAAGTAATGAGCTTTCATTACGAATAAGTTTAGATTTACCAAACACAATACGTTTGAACTTGAATCTTATGTATGTTGATTTATGTGTGCACAGCAACAGTACATGCAGGAGATAACCTATATATAAGAATGATTGCCGAGACTCATCTTTACTTCCGGCTACAACATCTGAACAGTCAACATCTCTAACAAGCAATTGGAAGAAGAGTTTGTGTGTTCGTGTGTGGGTATTGTGGAGGGGTGTGAGAAAAATCCAAAATCCAAAGCAAGCTATACACTTCAGTTTTAAAATCAAGTGAAGGTTTAGAACTTCTTTGTTGATCACACGACAATTTCAACAACCTAACAGTAAAAGGAAAAGCAGGTAAGAATAGAGGAATATCAAGTAAGGTTTGAGGATAACTCTCGCTCCTTTGTAATCAACAGAGTGGGGACACAAGTTGATCTTCATCCAATGGGAGGCAATGCCAAATCACCATTGATTCACCTTGTCCAGGAACCTTCTGGTCATAGACATGTATCCGCGCAGAATACCAACCACAAGAATAATCATTTCTTGCTAGAGAATTTTAAAGAAACTGCAAAAATTCGATTTTGCGTCTGAGTTAAACTTATCGTTTCTTATTTTGACTTTCCAACCAGTAAAAATAAGATTTTCATAGGTTTCAAAAATGTTTGAGGGACAAATCACAACATACCTTACCCCTATTATAAGACTGAGCATACAGAAAAAAAAAATCATATGGAACTGGACGTGACAGAAAAGAATGTGTCAGGAGTGCGATATTGTTGCAATTGGACGTACTCGGGGAAGTATCATTCATCACCTTCTCGCCTTCACTGTTAAGGCTGAATTCAAGGAGGTTTTCCCCGCCTTTTTCGTTTTACGAGAATTATTCAAAATTGAATGCGGTTGAACAGAAAATACCTTTCACAAATTATAATTTATTACGTCAGTCAATAATACATACCATTAGCCTTAAAGATAAGTTAACAGAAAATCCAAAACTATATCAATATACTTTTGGGACATGGGACTGTTCCAATAATGTATTAACTTAGTTTTGAAGTTCCTGTTAACTTATCTTTAAGGCTAATGGTATATATTATTGACTGACGTAATAAACTATAGTTTGTGAAAGGTATTTTATGTTCAACTGCACTCAATTTTGAATAATTGACGTAAAACCTCCTTGAGTTCAGCCTTGAGAGCCTTAACGAGCTGGGAAGTCGTTGGCAGGTTAGTCTAGTGACTAGCGTATTGAATTGCTACCCAGGGGTACTGAATTCGATTCCCGTTAGCCCGCTTTTTTTTTGTTACAACAGAACTCCCCCCTTTTTTTTTACTTTTCAATAATTGCTATCTTTTCCTTTCATTTGCATTTTCAACATTTGATGCATTTCAGGGACAAAGTAGAGAAAATTGGGTTAGATATTTATTTCGTTATACCCATTTTTAACATGTTACGAACTTCGCGGCTCCCCAGAAACGAATGTGTTGCAATAGAATCTCTCTCTCTCTCTCTCTTCTTTTTTATTCTTTTTTTTTTATGTTATTGTTAAACTGATGTCAGTTGCTAACAAACTCGCTTTGAAGGTGCCCAAACTTTAAGTTGCTCTTTCAGTGGGAAATAAAAAACTTTAAGTATCACCATAGTTCAATTACAGCTATTCATTGAACTCAGAGGCGTCATTTAAGGGAGCAGGGGGAATAATTGCTCTATTGAATTTGAGAATATAAACGCACTAAAACGTAAAAAAGAAACTTTTAAAAAAGACGAATTAAACCAATATAAAAACATACAGAAAAGTACAAATACTATATTTTTTTTTCAATTTCGATTTTTTTCACTTGAGTTCGGAACCAAATTTATAACTAAAACAACTACTTGTAACATGCTACGCGATGTGGGTTAGTGAATTTTAATTACCTGTTATAGTAATTAATTTGGCGCCGACCTCATACTAAAAAATTCCAAATGAGAAAGAGATTTTAAGAAGTGTTTTTATTTTTACTTATAGTGCGTTTTTTAAGTCGTGCGTTTATTTTCGTCTTCTGTAAACAAGTTTATCCGAACAAAAACACCAGAGGTGCAAAAAGTGGAGCCAAGTTCTTTAGCCCTAAAAAGGTGTGAAATGGGAGACGAATGAGCCAAGTTCCTTGGTGACAGCATGTAACAGGAACAAAG
>JAGDQP010068022.1:0-11076 GCA_022664845.1 Lepisma saccharinum
TATATTACTGTTGGAACAAAGAGGAAGACGTGCTACAAAGTTGTGTGAGTACTCAAGATATTATAGACCTAGGACACTACGTTTTTTTTTAAGAAATGTAAAGAATTGTCATGGTGTTATTATTGTGAGTTATTCATGGATCCTGATAGTCGAATTCCAGATGATGCATTAGCGTTCTTTGCTTTACACGAATCTTGGAATACAATAGAAGAGACTAGTAACAGTAATACAGAAGACTGTGGTGATATAGTTGACTGTGGTGACAATAGTTTGACATTCGATGATGCGAATGATGTTGATGAGGGAGAAAGTTAGTGTAATGCCCAGTGATGAATTAGAGCTGTTAGAAGATGATGACGATAGTTACCCTTTTTCATCATCGGAATAATGTTAATGTTGTCCAGTGGCTACAAGATGATGTACTATCTACAATGATGTACGGTGCGGGAAACATTGCGCGATTTGAAATTGTCGGCCAACGTAAGAAAACTTACTCTCACTTTCTAATAGAAGCTCGCGAAATTACTATCAGAGCTAATAATCTAGTCGAATATGTGGTGAGTTTGTTTCAATTTGCAATGGACGATTTACTTTGTGATGCAAGCCTAAACACATGTGTTGGTTTTATATTCAAAAGTGCTGGTAGCAAACCGATATATATCTTACTGTAGAATTAAGTGTAGAAAGCATTTTACAAACTGATGAGAATGTTCTAATTTCAAACAAAAAAAAACTTTTTTTTAGGGACAATGTTAATTTAAGGCACACATTACTGATGTATAAATGTATACTATTTCATAATCTGATCATATATTCAAATCAATTATGATAATTATAATGTGAAATTGTGTGATACATGTAGAGTTCCCACAATAAAGCAATATCAAGAAAAGCTTGTATCTTATAATTTCATACTTCATGTCTTACAGTTACACGAATACAAGTTCGCTGCAGCGTCTAATATCGTTATTTAAAAGTTAAATGATTTCAAGCATAGTTAAAATTAAGTTGATGAATTAATAATCTGATTCATATAATCACTATACACCAGTGACATGAGTATAAGTATAGGCTCTAAAATATTCTACGTTAATGGAAAGTCACTCACTTCTATAGCCAGCGATGAATAAAAGATAGTAAATATATGTATTCAATATTTATTATAAGTAAATAAAAAACTTCTACAAATAGTCTACCTTTGAATGATTTAAGATGTTTAAGAACTTTGTAAGTTATAGATCATAAGTGAAAACAATATACTATACCATTAATGAAGAGGAATAATTTTTACACTAACTTGAATAGTACATGCATTGTCTGTTTTCAAATGTTAAGATCTTAGAGTTACTTACGAGAGAGTCTATCAAATCGGGACAAAGTAAAAGCGAAACGCAAAATACACTTTCAGTTCTTATAGTGCAATATTATGCTATATCTTACGTGTAGATGAAAGCATAATAATAATAAGAAACATACTTTCATATAGTCTCCATATATTTTGCAATTCGTGTGACTCAGATACTTTGTACATTGTCTTGCGGGACTTAATGATCAGTAGTTCAATAACAAATCGTATATTGGTCACAATAATTAATCAAATAGGAAGTATACACTATGTCAAGTTCAGAAATGATAGTACAAAAGTTTTATATTTAATATATTAGTTGCTGTAGAATTCCTTTCAAGTTAGACAACTACCTGCACTTTATCTTTACATTGTTTACATATTAATTATCGACACATGATCACTGTTTCTCATATTCAATGTCAAAATAGAAATAATAATAATATTTAACTTGGTTTACGTTTCCGATTCCCACGGTAATGCCATGGCTTGAAGTCATATGATGGATGCCTCTTCGTTGTTCGCTTGTCTTTATTAATTAGTATGTTCACAGTCTTCTGTAGTTTTGTTTTCACGAAACTCTGAAGGGTAGATTTCAAGTATCTTTGCACAGTGACACTGATAGGGTGTGCTTGCTTGTAATATTTGAACATTGCTTCGAGTATGGAGGAATGGACCAAAATATGTTCTGCCCGTTTTCCAAAGTCCATGTAGAACTATTCACATGCATGGCACTGAGATTCTTTCCAGTTAAAGAGTCTCAGTGATCATAACTGGATCATAATCATCACAGTTAAAGATTCTTTCCAGCCTACACATAAAACGGTTTAATTTCACAACAATCAAGAGATTTCGACACAGAATTTACATCAATTCCGTGCAATGTACGGCTGGATAGACTCCTTCTTATCCTCGAACATGTCCATTGGTATGATATCAAGGATTGCTGGTTCTTGTTACTTTGCTATGCTAATTTCGTCCATTTCTTCAACCTCTACGAAGATGTTTATGTTGTGGCATGCATCAGTTTTGTGGAATGCAAGCATATCACTTCTTCAGTCAATCAGCTACATTTACTGCAAGGGGATTAATTTAAATGGTTCCTTTCTTCTTACTTGCAAGCATCAATCGCATAGTGCAAAGAGGAGTATGAAAAGGTTGACTGTTTGCTACTCTTTCATAATAATTCTTGTTTTCCTGTATCGCCGTTGATTTCACTTAAGCATGTGATGAACATATGATTTCAAGTTAAACCACATGCGTCCATGTTCACAACTTTTTATTGATCCCTAATTTGTCGTTGATGGGTTTTGAATTGCACTAAAACACTTTATTAAAATTAAAATAACGATCTATCCAATCCTTCGCCCAAATTATGTTGAATAATTTCGATCGATATTCTGCATTCTCTAAAATGCTTTTATATGTTCTAAAAAACTTAAGCAAAGTACGTTTAAAGTCTTAATAAGCATAAGTAAACTTTTCATATATTTCGTTACACACTCGTGGATCTACTAACACCTCCACTGCCTCTCGTTGCAATGTTTCCTGCTCGTGTCAGATCCACACATATTCAGATTCTAAAGGTATCTTAAAGAAACAATGATCACATAACAATGGTTCTTGCGATTGCCACTGCTGAATGCTATGTAAGACACACTCATCACCAAACTGTTTGTTCCTACAATCACACATAATCATTGCTTCAAATGTCAGTTCTGAAGACAAAATATACCTGTTCGTGCTTTATGTAATCCTAGAACCAATCACATTTTGGTCTTGGCTAAATTTCTGAACCAATCGCGTTCGTATCTTTTCTGAATTCTTTGACTTATACCTCGCGCTGTACTGCAATCTCCAAAATTATGTGTCAGTAGCGCTGGAGGATATCTGTAAATATGAAATTTTAGTTTGCTAGTCTCTCTCATCATGAAGTCGAACTATCTTTGTTCTTTGAACAACTATATTCTAATCAAATCCTTCTTCAGCAAGAACAAATTTGCATTATGACTTACAATTCTCGTTGACAAATATACGGTTTTTATGATTCTTCCATGCATTATACAATACTAACTTGTGTTTGCATGTTCAGGGCAAAATATAAAATTAGCAATTTTGTAGCTTTCGGTTTTCTGGCTATAATCATCTTTAGTGGAATATTAAACGACAGACGTAAATATGCTCTGTCCAGTGACAAAAGCATTTTCTCTGAAGCAGACTTTGGTATCTATTTTACAATTACAAATGAATTGAAAAGATTTGAAGGGAATATTTGACAGAAATAGAAGACTTATTCTTCAGTTGCATTTATGAAGCACATTCCATTTGGAATATTTATACTCTTTTATATGAGCACAGAAGACAAGTATTTACTGCCATAATGTGTAACAGTTAGTTATGTATGGTGAAGTTGTATTGATTTCAAGAATAGTGAAGAAAGCAAAGGAATAGACAGTTTTAAGTTGAACTTTGTATTGAATTGACAGATACTGCAACAACACATGATATTATTCACACGTTTCAAGAAGCTAGTTTTTGCAGTGACTATTTAGAACACTGCATTTTTCAAGATGAGAAGATTTGTCTTTATTCAAGACATGAAATATATTCATTTACAACATATTTTTGTTGTATTTACTATTTTCTTTTCAAGTGAATTATTAATGGCACTGCGGACTTTTTTGAAACGAATACGAAGTATTTCGTTTGACGCAACGTGTCCTGCACTACCATTCAACGAGTTGTGCAGAGAGGAAGTGAAGTAGCAAGTCCAGTGAGAGATAAGTGTGATAGCGAAAGTGCGTTATTTCTGGGAGTTATATAGAAAGTGAGCATTGAAGCGAAACTTACAAGAACATGGATCATTGTAACTGCTTCTTAGGAAGATTGTGTGCGCACAGCTTGCCGTCGACGACTTGGGCCACGATTATGGACAGAATCTGGAACTTCAATTGGTGATGACGATGAGATTTATCTCCTCTCAGATCAGAGTGTAGTACTTCCTGCAGAAACGCCAGAGATGTTAAGGGCTGCGTGGAACGTAAATCAGAAGAACATTAAGAAAATATTACGTCAAATAGAATACTGGAAAAGCATCATGGAAAGTGACGAAAGCTTAATAGAAGAGAAAGAAGTGGAGGTAAAATCACTGACTCTAAGTAATTCATTCAGTAAGTCTAAGATGATGCCGTTTGTGGTAGAAGCAGCTAATAAAGATGACAAGGACTTTCTAGATAAAAGCTTACGAAACGCTTACCACCATCTTAAAGTAGAAAAGCATAACCTGAAGACATACAGAAATAGAGGAAACGCTTTATTGATGAGAATAGGTTCTCCACAAGTTCCTTGAGTAGCACCTCCAAATGAGTCACCAGCGAACGCAGAACAAGCACCTCAAGAAGAACCCGCTGAACCACAAGCAGCATTAGCACCAACTGAAGGACAGTCAATACAACAACAAGATGATGATGAAAGAAGAACAAGGATAATATTCGTTGCAGCTACCCTTGGGACAGGTGCAGTCTTCCTGTATTTGAACCATAGAAGATCTCTATGAAATATACAAACTTGAATGATGTTGTTTCCTGCAAAATCATCTCAGCCTGAACAAAATCTCACTCGTAAACTCAGATCGATCAGAACTGATCGATAGCTTTTTATTTAGAAAAGAATACGATTCAATTTGGTTTTATTTCTAATTTTGGCTCAGTGTTAATGCAAGATGGTATAGAAGATCTGGAATTTTTTTTCGTGAGATATGCAAGAAAAAAAAAACATCTATATTAAGTAAACAAAAAAAAACTATATTTTGGAAATATTTAAATGTTTCTTCGAAATTGGTATTGTTTGATTACTTTTCGAAAGACCACTTAATTGAAAGGAGATACTTTATTTTCTTTTGCATTTTGCATTAATTTTCTTAATTCTTTCCTTGTTTTCAAAGTTAATCTTATTTTTTCAATTATTAGTTTTTCTTTCTTGTTTTGCTGTTCAATCTTTCATTCATTCGATTAACTATTTTTTTCACTTATTGTTCTCTCTTTTGTTTTGCAAGTGCATTATTTTCAAATAATGTAAAGTTTTTGGGATGTAAATAATTAATTCAAAATCTTGTACTTGATATGATTCTGAAATAAAATGTTAAAAAAATCTTTCTGTCATAATAGTCTGTTTCACCTAATACTCACGGACATATTTCCTCTATTAAATGGAGTCAATGAATAATTCGCTACTTAAAAAAAAAGAAGGACTTTTACAAGTAATATTCAACGAAGTGAAAATTGATTTAAGTAACAGCATTATAAATGGTGACTTATTCCAAGATTCAGGGTAATTATTCCAATTGCTCCTACTTTGCTATGGAAAACGTATTTGGCCTCACTTATAACCAAGGGGAGTTGCATTAAAAACTTGGTCACAGCAAGCGAAAAACTTTACTTCACCATATCATCCTACCGATTTGGCTAATTTTCAAAATGTGGTCATTGAACCTTCGAATAAACAAAAATCTTTTACAAGTTTTAAATTTTTGTTTCAACTTTGGCTTTTTTCCCATCAAAAACTAAAAATCACGGAAAAAAAGATTATACGTAATGCAGTTTGATGTTGAAAAAAAATTCCCAAGAAATAAAACTTGAAACACAAACAAACAAAAAAACCTGAGAAGAAACTAAACATTATTTTTCAGTGAACTTTCAGAAAAACTCAGATTCATGATAAAACAAGTTTCTAAAAGTGGCTCAGGTGTCGTTGATCTCCTCCCAGTTTATCAAACGGAACATTGATCATCCAGATAGGATAGTTTGGCGGTAGTACATGTGCACAGCCCCCAACTGCTCTCCACCTAACTTGTTTGTTAAATAACTCTGTCAGAATGGCATCGATCTCCTAGTTTTGGTTTATTATCTCTAGAATCGCCCTTCTTTGCTAAGTAATCAATGCTTGTACTAGTCCATTTTCTCAGTCTCCTTCAGTTCCACATCTCGAAAGGCTCGCAGTTTATTTCACTGCCAGATGTGCATGAAATGCAGTTCTATTTTCATTCTGAACTAAGTTAATTCCTACAATAAAGATCACGAAATCTGAGGGAGCTAATTTTTTAATTGTAAAACTGAAGTTTTCCTATATTTTTCCAAATTTTGGTAAAATTTCATCTCTCTCCCTCCCTCTCTTTCGTTTTCTCTCTCACAAAAATTAACACAAATTACTCTTTCACAACGAGAAATTTATTTCCATTATTTACTACATAAATATCGTTTTCAGTGAACCATAGTTGCCAAGTATATTTTTTCTACCTTTTACCAACAAGTTTTCTTCCATTTTCACTTATGAATATGATTGACTCAAATGAAGAAAATAGGTTAAAAGAGTCAGGTTAGAGTTTTCACTATATCCATTTGACGAAAATAGGTTTAAAAAGTCAGCTTAGATTTCCTTTCATTATACACATTATCCTTAGGGAAACCCTTATACTTTGACACTTCACTCTTTTCTGAATGACGAAAGATTATTGTTGTCTAGTTTCGATGTCCTCCTATTACATTCAATTTAATCATGAATTATGTACCCTCCTAATTATAAATTACGTATTTTAATATGTCAAAACAAGCCAAAAACTGTGGAAAGGAAGGTGGTTCGGGCCTTCCCTAAATTTTCTGCAGCCTTTCTTACCTATAAATCTTTGTGTACATTTCCGGTATTACATACATCGATCTGTTAAAGATGTTGCCCCCCTCCCCTCCTAACATCTATGGTTGTCTGTAGACCTGTGTCTAAACGAACATTCACAATGATGTCCCTGGCACTCTCGTCATTGCTGGCTTCCCAATCAGATGTACCCTCTCCACGCACCCGTAAATCTGGATCTGTATTTTTACTTATTAATTTAATGGATCAGTTTGCTGCTATTAACAACTACAATGCTCTAAAAATATGATAAATAATTTCAAATAAAACGCGAAACAAAATTAGTTTTCATTCTATAACAAAAGTAGCCTAAATTTATGTAATATGTTGACATTACATTATTTCTTATGTAATTGATTATTTCACTTGCTTCCTAGTACATTTTGTGCTGCTAATACGCTCACATGTTTTTTGTCATTGGATGCGTTACCTTCATATAACTCCAATATATATTGCACATACAGTGGAAACGAATAAGTATTTATTTAGATGATTATGTATGACAACAATTTTCCCCTTCTGAAACACAGAGAGAGGGGGAAAATAAAGGACAGACACAGAAAACATTCGGTCTTTATTTTTTTCTTTATTTAAGCCCACCTGCATCTTCCTTATCTTAGATTCTTCAATGTATCAGATACAGAGACTGTTTCCAGGTAACGTAAATGGAGCGCCCTACAGGTTTTACCCTCTGTTGTCCAGCGACTGGTAATTCCGCTATCTGATGGTGAGAATTTAACATGCAAAATTGTGCCGCTATAAGCAGCTTCCGACTGACAGCTTTCGATGGAAGATGGCAACTATTTTTTTTAATGCTATTCAATATAAGAAGACGCTGCCTCCTGTTGAGAAGATGCTACTGACCTTTGATTCTCTGGTTGAAAGAAGTATCACCTTTTGGCATCTTCACCGCAAATCCAGTACTCATGTTTTTACGGGTCACGGATGACTGACTCAAGCCATACAGGTGTGTCTTTTGTTGTCACAGTTTGCCCTAATTCTTGTTTGATCCATAGATTTAAGATATTACCATCAGCACTGAAGCACTCCCAAATTGAACGTTGCGCTTTCCGCCATATTTGGGGAAAGAAATCGTCTGCTTCCCAAGGGCAGGAGTTTCTGTACCGCAGTCTTAGGGCTGAAGAGAAAAAAAGTGTTGTATACAAAGAAAATGTAAAGAGCTTGCTTAGCTAAGAAGAACCTTTTAGAATTTAATATTATCAGACTCATTGTGTAACATTTTCTAAATTTATTTTTCATTTTTTTAACGAACAGTTCATTTTTCGCTGTTACTCATTAAGAAAAAGAATCAAGTCTTTGAACAATTGCCTGAGCATTCTTATCCATATTTGCATCGTAGGTCCTCTCCGTGTGGTGCAAGCGAACTTTATATACGCATTTACAATCGACTTAAGTGACAAGTACATACATATGGCTATTAGTTTGTTTTGTTTCAGGTGGAGGGGCATCGGGACCGGATTCTCCTAGAGTTCTGGAGATCTACCGATGCTGACTATCTAATCAAAATGTAACTGTATTTCAATATGCTTTTAATAAATTCCCAATTTCAATTTCAACTCTGCAGCCAATTGTCGAGCGGCCGCAGCTCAGTTCGTAGAGCGTTGGCTTGGTCCTGGGAACGATCCCAGCTACCGCCTTTCCTGGCTTAGGTTTTCCAGGTGTTTTTCGTACTCACTTCAGGCCGGATGGTACAAACAAAACTAGGCCCTTGACGACCAACATCCTTTTCCTCACCATATCCAGGTCTTAGCCTGAGATGCCTAAATGTCATGTATGATATATATATATATTCAAATTCAAACTCTGAAGAACATTATTTACAATATCATGAGCCTTTAAGCATGATACACATTCTGTTCACCAAGTTTCGACATTGTTTCGAACACTATTTTTGACTTCACACACTTCTTGGGTACAATGTTAGACATCTCATACACTTTTACCGAGCAGCTGTGGCTCGGTGGTAGAGCGTTAACTTAGTATTCGGGAGATTGTGGGTTCAATCCCAGCGGCCCACCATCCTGATTGAAGTTTTTTCAGGGTTTTCCCTCAGTCACACCAGGCAAAATGCCGGGATGATACCTTAAACTTAAACCCTGGCCGACACCATCCCGCATCCTTTCCCTTCCCTATCTCAGCCTAAGTCTTAGATGCATAAATCCACAAATAAAATTCAAATTAAGTTGTAATACACTTTTCTATTTCCCGGCAAACTTTGAATACATCATCTGTGGCTATTATCAAGCCTCAATTGTTATGTTTTTCTCGCTGCACGAACTCTGAATACACAGGATCAATATATCAGGTTATTGAAAATGAAACCCTGCCTTATATACAACAAACTTGTGGTATATTTTGTTAAATTGTATGGAAATGCATGGTCCAAAGCAGTGCTCGAAGTGGGTTAGAAAAGATACGGGAAACGCTTGCAGACGTGAGCTAGAAAAGTAAGGGTACGCTTGCACCTACTGGTCGCGATTGAATGAGCTCCCATTAATAAAAAGGTAGTGGTACTCCAAATCCAAAATGAAAAAGGTAAGGGAACGGCGTTCCCCTCATTCTCCCCCCCCCCCCACACACACTTCGAGCTCTGGTCCAAAGTAAAACCATCATCACAAAAGTGTCTTTATGAAAATGAAATGGATCCAGAATTTCTGTCTTCTGTTGCAGTTGGTTTTCCAGGGCATTCCCTGACACAACAGGAAAATGTTGTGTCTGTGATGGTATCTACAAACGAGGCCCAGGCCGAATACGTTCCAGCATCCTCTCCCCCACACCATCCTGTCCTGAGTCTGTGATACCTAAAGGCCATAAATAAGTTCAATTCAATTGTGTTGCACTTCAGGTAACAAAAGAATCTGTACTATCTTGTGGCTGACAGGCTGAATTGGATAATTTAAATCAAATGTCTATATTTGCACGTGGATTTTAAATTATTGGGTTATTGTTTCAATTCAGTCTAGATCTTATGAATAAAAATACATCTACATCATTCATTTTCATTTCATCAACGTTCTCCTCTTCATTAACTAAACTTTTCAATTCGCTTCCGCGCTAATGAGCACTAAATTTACGCTTTGTTACCCCAAATATGGCGTGCTCCGCAACGTTCAATTTTGGGAGTATTTTCACGTGTTCGCTCTGTTAAGTAGGACAGCCAACTGCAATTAAACCTTTGCTGTAGGATCTCCATAGAAATTCAGTCTTTCCCGACTTCGGTTTCAGCATTTTAAGGTATCATATTCAACCTTACAATTATCATCATTCACATGATGATATCCTTTCAGGATATTATGTACTATCATGGCCAAAATTATGTTCACATGACTTTCTTATACACGATTTTTCTCTAAGCCTACAAGATAGGCCACCCAACTAACGTTGAGTCGGCGGTGTGTGAATCTGAGAGTGTGTGCGGGAACGAGCAAGGGTTGGAATTTTTCTTTTCTTTAACAGAAAACATTATCACATGTCCTCGGCTCTGGAGATATATTTATGATTTCTTGTAGTATGTAGCAAATAATGAAAAAAACTTAAGAAAGTCGAATTTCAAAAACCAAAACAGGGAACCTAACACTATCTTTACTTTAGATAAGTCACTAGTTGAAATTTACTGAAAAGTGTAATTTAAATTGTCCAGTAGAAAAGACACTTACCGAACATGGAGAAACGAAAATGAACTTTGAAACTGATGGTTGCTAGGTAATTACTTCTTTCTTAATGAATCGAGTATTCCATAGAACACTAACGTTATAAACGAAAGACAAGAAAAAACGTCTTGTTCTATCAGTTCTTAAAAATGGGGCACGATATTCATGTTTTAGGCCAAAAATGTCTGATAATAAGTTGATATTCACGTTTATCATCTACAAAGATTTAATAGCAAAATACGCAAAATATCTTGCGTGCGAAGTTACAGTAAATGTAATTTCTCTCTCTCGCTGTATATATATAAAATAAATCCACTAGTGAATGAGGCGTCTCCCCGAAGGGAGGAGTTGGTCTACTGCTCCCACGCTGACCAC
>JAGDQP010068023.1:0-11076 GCA_022664845.1 Lepisma saccharinum
GCATTCTTCATCAAACCAAGGTTTGTTTTTCTGTTGTTTCTTCTCACCTACGCGTTCCTTCGCTGCGCTCTTAATTGTTTCACGAATTGCCTCCCACATCTTACTTATATCAATTTCATTATTAATATCATCATTATTATTACTCGAGTAGGCTAGGATTTCGAACCTATTTGAGAGTTCGAGTTGGTAATCTGCTCTTATGCTCGGATTATTTAATAGTTTCACTTCGAATTTCAGTTGTTTTGATCCCTTGCTTTCTCTGTTCGCGATGCATAACTTTTCCCTTACTTTTGTGATCACTAATTGATAGTCGGTGTCACCTTCCGCTCCTCTGTACGACCAAACGTCCATTATGTTGGTGTGCCTTCGTCTGTCTACTAATACGTGATCGATCTGGTTGAGAGTTTTGCCGTCCGGAGATACCCATGTGTATTTGTGTATGTCTTTGTGTTCAAAGTACGTGCTCTTTACCAGTAAGTTTTTCGAAATCGCGAAAGTTTTCAGTCTTTCTCCATTGTTGTTGGTTTTTTCGTGAAGACTGTATTTGCCTAAGTAAGTCTATATTTTTCTTCCCTCCCTACCTTTGCATTGAAATCACCTAACACAATTTTCGAATTATACTTCGGTAATCGGTCAAACAACCTTTCTAGCTCATCGTAGAATATATCTTTGTCGTTATCAGTAGCCACCTCGGTCGGAGCATAGACGTTTAATAAAACCGTGTTGCCCCATCGAGTACGTATCGTAACGTACGATAGTCTTTCGTTTACGAACTCTATATTCTGAACCGCCTGAAGAATAGTATTCTTAATGAGGAACCCTGTTCCGAAATCGTGAGACTGTGTTCCCCCGTAGTAGAAAGTGTACTTGCCCTGTGGGATACTATCTTGACCCTCCCACCGAACTTCTTGTATCGCTAATATGTCTAGCTCATACTTCTCGGTCTCGTGTACCGCCACCTGAAGAGCGCCCGTTTGGTATAATGTTCGTACGTTCCACGTTCCTATTCTAAGGTCTCTCTTAATCCTGTTCATAGAGCCCCCTGAAGCAGTCCCAGCCCGGAGATCCGAATGAGGGACTAGTTTACCTCCGGAATATTTTACCCCAGGAGAATCCATGAACCATCTGTTACTATTTCTTGACATGTTTTAGCGGTGTAGAGTTGTCAGTTCTACGACCTCGCAGTAAAGGCAGACATTCAAGATGTCGCCCTCTGTCCATCTCTGAGCCTTGCCGATGTCATTCATCTTCAGCCTCAGAGTGGTAATGGTGATGCTGCTTCCCCTCACCATGATATTTTTGTTCGGGGTTATCTTCCCCTAGCTTTTGTAGATGCCTCTACTAACTGCAAGGCAGCAGTACTGGTTTTGGTCCGCCCCGGAATATTTCCGGTACCCACCATATCTGGTCGACATTCCCCTATCCGCCACCTGGGGAGGCGCCTGGTGAAAGACTAGTAACTACTAGCTCTGCAGAAATTCAAAGTTTTAGTGTAAGAGTTTTGGGACTCATGATTGATTTAATTAATATTTGTAGATGTTACTGACCAACTTTGGGTCCTAAGGACGAGCTTTAGGATTTAAAATAGTATCCAAAGTGCTGAATAACTCTTCAGTTGAAAAAAAAATCACGAGAATGTCTTCCTTCTCTTACTGAAAATTGAAGACAAAAAAATGACTATGTAGCGATGAGAAAACCAAACACTAGTCCTACACTACTTGCTGTACGAAGGTACGGACTTAGGGGTGTGAAAGTGGTACCGAGGCTGAAGAAGCTAAAACGACCAAAGAATATAATCAAATTGTGTGAAAATAAGTAAAAAAATATAAGTTTGATGTGAAACCTGTCAGACGCAATTTGATCTCGGAAAGGGTGCCTAAATCAAATTTGATTTGATTCTTGAGAGTCAGAGTTGACGCAAAATGCCCGATGAATCTCAGCCAGGGCAAAGAGAAAAATCCCCCATTTGTACTATTTGTTCTGTCTTCGACAAAGTTTTGAAGATTTTTCTTTTCTTGTGGACCCTTCTTGTGAAGGGTTACTTCAATGTCAATGACTAGTTCAGCAGTTCATGTGAGTAGGTGTAGGAGTATTTTTTTTAAATAAAATAAGTCACAGACCTTAAATTTAAAATCATTTTCAAGAAAAGAGAACTGAATAGATAGTGAGTTTTGAAACCGTGTCGCAATTAGATATAAAAAAAAACTACGGTAGTAATTTATGAAGAGATTACATTTCTGTTTGATATCTTTTCACTATGATGAGAGAAACAGTTTCACCGGAAATTTCCTTCATATTTCACATTTTGGCAAGTTCATCCTAGTGTCCAGCAAGACGGCATCTAGATGAAAGTAAAACAGTAAGCATATTATCAAGGATGAAACAACTTGACCATTCTACATGTTCTTTAATTATTATGCACGCAATGTACCAAATTGCATTTTCAGTTTATACTCTTAATTTTACAAACATTTGACATATGATATATTGGAATACTTCAACAATTTCTATGTAATGTAATGGTTGCAACGTTAACATCGACTTGCTGAAGTTATTTACAACAAAGAAACGGTGACAAGGTGAATTCAAACACTAGGCTGTTCGGAAATAAATGTCCTAATTGCATACTGTCCTCATTAGACCCTCCCTGCCATCTATTGCAGAGGACCGTGAGCCGTGATGCTGGTCACAACAACAGACAGCCTTCATGCCATATGAATAGATGCAGGTGTCCTGTGCATCATGCTAGAACAATTTCGTGTACGGGTAATTTTCTTGCATGAGTTCAAACGGTAACATACTGTTGTAATACATATCGTAATGTGCTGAGGGAATGATAATACACTCAATTTCAGAATGCACAGTAAGCAAAAGAAGGTATTATAAGTAATATTAATTCATATAGTTTTTACATTATTTTCTTTAGTTCACAATGGTTTGTGGTGTCCTGAACTCTTTCAACGTTAATTTAACTCATTGCCCGACGTCATACAATTATGAAATTTTACACAGCGACGTAAGTCGAGTGACAATACAATATTCCATTCTTACTTTCATATATCTTTATATATTTTAAAGGCATTATTTTATTATTTTTAATATGGACTTCTTTATCCTAAACTAATATTAGCCTGCAACGATTATAAGTTTCACTGGTTGCAGAACATTTTAGGATTTAGGTCACAAAACAGCTTGAGAAAAGTATCGGAACTCCGAAATAACTCACAAAAATAATAAAAAGAACTTTTTAAAGACTAACTTTTCTTAAACAATTCGTACTAAAAAGTATATACGGTATATATACGCATGGTTAAAAGTAAGATAAGCATGGGGCGCGCCAATTCAAGAATTTATAAAGTGGCTGTATATGAGAGCGCTTCCCATGCTTTTCCTTTTAGTCATGCATAAACTTCTTGTTTAAGAAAAGTATGTCTTTAAAAAGTTTTTTAAACTATTCTTTTTATAGATAAATTCAATTTGTTAGTGAAGATCTTTCCTGCTTGTTATATTTTCCGGTTCTAAGTATTCATTTTTTTTACAACGATTATGTTCTTTTAATATTTCCTAGACTTTTAGTTACTTTTATTTTTTAAATACACTATTTTTTTCTGCTGTCAGAGATCACGGACAACTTTGACTGAAACAGTACACCTCGCTTTTGGTTCAAGTGGTATAAGTTAGTTCCTTAGAGCGGGATCCCAATTTCTATTGACAGCATCATAATGCCAACTGGGAAGTTACTTGAACTATGAAGTAGAGGACTTCGATGTCTAAATCTAGATAAAAGCAGCAATCAGAAGTCATTGCGCTGACACCGAAGGCCATTGGGTACGCTAACATCTAACATGTGCTATCGAGACAAGGAATTCAGAGGAGATATTTACATTCTAGCTTGTCTCCTTTTCAACAAAGCTGGCATTTGATTAAAAAAAATAATAAAAACGTGGCTTTGAACAAAACTCAGGGATTTGATGAAAGACGTAAACTGCGTATTTGAATTTGGAACTACATAGTACAATCGCGAGCATATATTTTTGACCCCCTTGAATGCTCATTTCAGCTATTTGAATTGTGGTAGTGTTCGCCTATTGAATATGCAACCCAACTTGATTAGTGGATTATCTTGTATGCATATCACTGCAGGATGTGCAATTCTTCCTCCAAAAGCATTTTGCAGGGGAAAGAACGAGATCGTGTATTGCGGAATCATGTAAATTGCAGGCGTTAGCATCACTTAGAGAAATTTAAGATAAAACAGGTTTAATTAGAATAAATGTTTCTTGTATCATAGAGAAACTAGAAGAAATGTATATTTAAGAACTTTTATATTCAATTACCACATTTAGGAACGTAATTAGTCAATGATATAACACTTTTGTGTGACAAGAAAATACTCTGAAAGATAATGAGGTATGGAGCAGAACACAAAAAAGTGAGATAAACATTTGCGCACAAAAAGTGAAATAAATGATCTCAAAATTACACAAAAATTACATTCAAATGTATATTATTCAAATATATCTTCCGTCTATTTTACACATTTTGCCAGAAAGGTTACAAAATGTAATTAGTTTAAGAGAATGCCCAAACTAGGAGCGGGATTCAAACCCGGGCCGCCTGATTCGAAGTCCGACACCTGAACCACTTAACTACATATCTCATGCAGAACTGTGTTCACCATAACGTAGTAGCAGTTACGGAAAATTAGCGATTGAAAAGGATGCAATGGCAAGTCTTTTTGTTACCTATGTTTATGTGAGGAGAAGTTCTGTGATTTTCAGTAAAAGAATCAGCTTCTTTTCGTAAAACTGCAGCTTAATTACTTCTGTCATAGAGCACTGGAAACCCCTCAAGATACTACATTATGCCTTCTCATAGCCATGCGTGAGAAATACCAAATATGGGCGTAATGTGGAAGTTCTGATGCCAATCCTGGGCGCAAAAAATACATGTTTACATCGCAATAATACTCCATAATGTGTTTAGTTCACAATGCGCTTTAATGAGATTATTTCCATTGATTTTCTGCTGCGTAGAGAGTCCAATCTGCTGAAAACTCAAGTGATGAAGGGGCCACGGTGGCTCTGTTGGTAAAGCGCTCACTTCTGGTGCTAGGGGTCGTCGGACCAATCCCTGCTTATGCCATGCGGGCTTTGTGGTGGACAAACACCGTGTGCGTGGGTTTTCGCGCGGTGCTCTCGTTTCCTCTCACTTTCCTCATTCCACCAATTCATCCCATCATTATCCATACGGCCTAAAGGCCTTCAAATAAATTCAAATCAAAATTCAAGGGATGGAATTTGTTTGAAGGTATGTTTCTCCTTGCATTCAAGTCACCCCTTGATTTTGGATTAGATCCTACATTTCACGCAACGGAGTGCGTTTTGAAATAACGTTGATTTTAAAAAAACAGTTTATCTGAGCCCATGTGGGTTTTATTGGCCTTTTGGGGATTTCCTTGGGTTTTCAAATAAAATGTGATTAAACGTAAACGTAAAGGTGTGCACAGACCTCAGTACCCCAGTCGATAACAGTTTGTCACAACTGTGGAATCCAGTGGGTGTGTTACAATATTTGTTAGAGTGTTAGAAAGTTTAAATTTATACCGTAGTTTCTCGTTATAGAAGTACATAACGTGTGAAAATAATATCATAGAGTTCATAATAGATAGACTTAGCATGCTTCCCCATTTCTGTGTGCGCTAAAACTAAATGAATTCTGTTCAGAGCACGTGATTTTGAATTCATCCGTTACGTAGCTCTGGTGTAGCCGTCATATTCTATTATGAGGTCTATACCAGAGCTGCCTAGTGGATGAATTCAAAATCACGTGGTCTGAAAAAAACACTAATACATAACACAGAAATGGAGAAGCGTACTGTTTATGTATTATGAGTTCTATGATATTATATGTCATGGGTGAAATTAGGAGAGAGAACCTGGGTGGGGGGCACGAGAGAGACACTTTAAAAGCTATCGTTTAAAAATTATGTCATTTTGAAATAATTTGGGTGGGGGGTAATGATCCCCATAAATCTGCCCATGTCTGGTGCCCTAATAGAAATGTTGAGCTTTTCATGCAGAGAAGTAAAATTATAAAGCAGACTTAAAAGAAAAATGTTTTTGTTTGAACATCCTATGATAAACCAGTCCGTAGATATTGCATTTTCCGTATGCAAACACAAATACTAGCATGCACCGCAATACAAAAATGGCCGCCGTTAATCAATCGTTGGGAATAAAAGAATACCCCTTTTGAAATAGTCTAAAGAGATATAAACATTGACAGAAATAATAAAATATTAGGAGAGCTGAAGCAACTATGCTGAACAATCTCAGATCGAGTAAGACACATGGAATTTATGGAAAAGGGTTACTTGATTTAAGTAATCTTTGATTTATTTATGAACTTTCGGCATCTCAGATTCGGGCCAGGAAAGGGTTGAATTTGGAAGATAGTCGGTCAGGACTTAGTTCGTAAGTATCATCTTGGCTTTCGCCTGGTATAACTGATGAAAATCCCTAGAAAAGCTCAGTCAGATGGGCGACCGTTGGGATCCGCTCCCAGAACTTTCCAATCCAATTGCTAACCAACATACTACCAACTGAGCTACGTTAGCTCGGTTCAAGTAATCTTCAAGTTGAAAGTAATCTGTAATCAGATACCAATACTTATTTCGAAAGTATACTTCTGAATTGTTTAATTTTGTCAAGTAATCTTCGTTAGCACGAAATCTTTTATTGTTGAAAATAAACTTATGGATTATAAATGCCGAGAGGAAGACCGCTAAAACCTATTAATATTGTAATTTCCACGTTTTTTGAACGCGTGTTCTGGGATGTAGATTAGGAAGTCAGTTATCTTTGAATAAGTTGGAAATGAAACACGTAGAGTTAATTATGTGAGAATTTCTGTTCTGCGAAACTGAAGTTACTTTCGCAAAGATGAATTAGGTTACTAAAGTAAAATAAAAACTAAGTAATCTTAACAGCAATCAGTTATAAAATCGTAGTCGATAATCGGGTTTAATGAGCTTGAAGTATTTTGAGCGTGTATTTTCCATCTTTAAAGGTGATATTTATTAGTTCTAATTTGTCGAGCAGTGAAGATCTGCAAATGTGCAAGCTTGTGAGGTTTGTGCTACATTTATTGTAATGTGACATGAGAATGAGAAAACTGATTCCCACTACAGAGGTGCTTTAGACGAACAGTGTTCTTAAATTGATTAAAAGCATTATACTGAAAAGTGCTGAAACATACAAAAGCGAATTTGGTGCATATTATAAAGGTAAGCAAGAAAGTTGTGTCGCTTTTTCACCTACCACCTTCGAACATCGATATGTCACCTAAGACGTACCTGGAAGATCAAAAATAGTCCCCATCCGCATCGACGACCTGCTGCCAACGTTCTGGAAGGCCATGGATTCCATCGCGGTAGAACTTGGTGGGCCGTGAAGCGAAGAAGTGCATTTTGCACCTCTACTAGGGATTTGAACTGGCGTTCTCTAAGGTGATTGTCCAAGGAATGGAACAGGTGAAAATCGGACAGTGCAATGGCCAGGGAGTATGGCGGATGCAATAGTGTTTCCCATCCAAGGCGTAGAATGGTGTCCCGGGTCATCCTAGCCACGTGAGACTTAGCGTTGTCCTGTAACAGGAGGGCCCCGTTGCGATTCAGAAGTGTTGGATCCAGAGTTTTGAGTTTTCTTGAACACGGCTCAACTGCTGACAGTACAGTTGCATTGATGCTCTGACCAGCTGGTAGCAGTTCCCGATGCACGATGCCGCGAGCAGTCCACCAAACACACAGGAGGATCTTCTTCTGGTGCAGTGCTGGTTTCAGCTGTTTTGGAACCGGTTCATGGGATGCTAACCAATGATGACGGCGCCGTGGAGCTTCGTACAGGACCCACTTTTCATCACATGTCAACACCCTGTCCAGAAATGGCTCCTTCCTCAGACGAGACAGCAAAGAAACACAGGTGTCTGCTCGCGTTGCCTTCTGGCCCGGAGTCAAATCATGTGGGACCCATCGACCCACTGTAGTGCTTCCCAAGTTGATGGAGGTGTTGCCGAATGGTTTCTCCACTCACACTGAATTGTAGTCCCAGTTCCTCACATATCTGGCCACTGTTCGCCTCAATTGCTCCCTGAAGATCTTCATTTGGTACCTGTGTTGGTCTTGCTTGTTTCGTCACCGTCCTCAAACTTGGTAAAGCACCGCTGCACTATCCGCGTAGTCACGACACCCTCACCAAAGGCCTGGCATATCTTTCGCCCCGCTGCACCTGCGTTTAACCTCAGTTTGAACTCGTACAGGATACACGCCCTTATGACGCTCTGTGGAGGTCCCATGTTCACTCTGTCCTTCCGCACGTTCACAGTGTAACTGAACTGCCACAACCAGGTAGTATGTTGGCTATACTCACACCAACAACTGATCTTCGCCTGATCTCCATTCGCACTGAACTCACGGTGAGGGCCAATTGAACACAGACCTCCACAAAAAGCGACAAATCTTTCTTGGTTCACTTAGAGAGTTTGTGTCTAGATTTTTAGTTGAAGTAGTATTGCAAGGACACAAAGTAGAGTATGCTCTCTAGTTTAGTATTTTGGAAAGTCGTTGTCTTTTTCAATATTTGTTTTGATGAGAAGTACAGAATTCTTAGAGTCTCGCTTAGTTTTTGAGACGTATTATTTTGTTATTTTTCAGAAAGTCAAATGATTTGTAACCTTTTCACAATAATGACTAAGTTTTATCAATAAATTTGCTTAAAATAATACCAAGGTCTATTTTTGGTTAATAATCAAAGTTTATAATACAATACAATAGTTAATGAATGGGTGTGGGTAATTTCCTTTAAATTCTGATGCCTTCCATTCAAGAAAATTTGCAAGTTTCTTCACCGAAAAATGGAACCAGTATTGAAAGTTTTATGACTTTCACAAGTCAAGAAGTGTCATTTGAATAATCAAATTTCTGTTTTGCAGTTAAGTATGTTCTCTAAAAAGAGAGAAATATAAATTCAATTCACGTTAAGCATTCTTTATTTGTTACATAATTTATTTTTGTCAAAAGAAATGTTAAAATGAATTTTTTATGAAAAGGTATTTAGATATTTTAATTTTCCATTTTTATAAGAGATAAGAAAGGTAACTAACTTTAGAATTAAGAAAAATAGATGTTTGAAAATTTTGTTCGGTGTGACAAATGTTGGAGTTCATGTCGGAGTGACATGAATTCGAACTTTAACAATATTAACTTGAGTTTAATACAAAGTTTTCTATTGCAATAGCATTCTTCAGAATTTCTAAAAAATAGGCAAGTATGAGTAAGGAAAAGCTTTTGTTTAACGTAGAATACTATTTTCCACTGAAATACTTAGTGACAGGTTGTTCTCTCTTTACTAACACTCATCTCTTATTAGAATTTCATGGTTTTTACGAAACTTGCCTTGGTTTGGATAGTAAAATTCAAATTTCAAAGGCGTTCTAGAATAATGGAAATAATTTGAAAATAAATGAATATATTATTGTACCGGTAAAAAGGGACCCGAATCACATACAAAAGAAAAACATTTGCGGAGTTTGGAGAAAGACGACAAAAACTATCTTCTCTAACAGAGTAAGAATAGCTTTTTGGGCTATCATGCTATTGTTCTGGATCAGGACCATTTGTGATGCAAATCATACGTCTACCCCAGAGAGCCTGGAACAAGCAATAACTCAAACCCACCAAAAAAGTGACTCAGGTCCTTTATACAATTACATATTCAAATATAATTTTAAAGAAAATAGGCAGCAAGCACTGATAAGTGAGTTGCTTAGAGCCGCAAGTGACCTCAGTGTTTTTGTATTGTGTCGAATAATGTTTATGCCAAGTTCGGCGCAGCTAGGTATAACTGAATGGAAACCATTTTAACAATTAATTTTTAAAAATCGGCTTGCAACATTGAACTAGTGTACAAATCGGGACGGTTCCAGGGGCTTTGAGCAAGTCTATTCAAGCCATTTTCAACGACACCTACGCATCTCTCTACACTTTGTAGTTTTTGAGATTTAATTTCAGGATACGGACAGACGCCAAAACCGGGATTAGAATGCTCCTTTTCTTATAGCTTCGCTATGAAGGAACCAAAAACTCACTATTGAGTATTAAAAATCTCTAAAGAGAGGTTCAAAGTAAGGTCTATGAAAAATGTAAACATTAAAATTATGTTTCAAGGCGACTAGTAAATATTGTCAAAAGATTTTCCCTTGTTTTAGCAATTTAAAAACAAGTCTTGTTTGATGTTCGTTTAACAAAAGAAATCGTACGATCTTTTAGACACAGAAAGTTGTGTTCTTTTAGGTGAGAGCAGGTGTGTTACGAAGCGAAGCCTGATAGACATGCCAGGCGTTGATCTTGAGACGAGAACCTGTGGTAACATGAGTCATCTAGAAATAAAGCTGTTGTGAGCGTATGAACAGAAGAAAACTACTAGTGTTTCCTTCTTTTTTATAAGCTTTCATTCAACTTCACTTGTTAGTTAGGGAGACATTTTGTAAGCTAATTTTGACCCACTTCCACATAGCAGATCAACTTGAAACTTTGCACACATATGAACTACCGATGAATCTACAGGATGGTTCTGGAAATCAGTAACAGGGTCACAAATCAGCTCCCAGTGCACAGAAATCTTTAAAACGAAAAATATTTAAATCAAAGTGAATCTGCGGAACAACACGGTGATGTTTCTGAAAACAGTAGCGTCTCGGGAATACCCGGTACCTTCACGGAGGAAATAACTTCACAATTTTGAATATAAAGTGGGGGGGAGTCGATGTTACTCCCGTTGAAACAAGCGCTAAACTTTGAACAACTTTTAGAGGAAATACTTTTCGATAGCTCATACCGTTTGGCAGCTAGAAGACCTAGTTAGTGGTCAAAATTAATATGGTGTAGAGGGTTTTCGGGACTTTTCAGGTGTTGTAACTCAATGGGAATAAAGGTTCCAAACTAAAGTGAAATACTAAATGGGTTATGCGGAATCAAACGGTGAAATTTTCGAAAACCGGAGCGTCCTGGGAATACTG
>JAGDQP010068024.1:0-11075 GCA_022664845.1 Lepisma saccharinum
TTCCGGACAACAGTGGACAGTTTTGAATTCAAATATTCAATTGCGGGATGACGTAAGTGGTAGGAATTTGCGGGAACCAAAGATTCATGTATGACTCAGCGGGCCCCAGATGGGAAAATTTTAGCGACGGTAGCTCTTCTGGTGTCAGGGGAGCACAACACCATACAAAATCGATATTCAGTATTTCACGTCGACATTTAAATGCACAAGGAGTCAATCAGTCGGTACCCGTTACGTTTCAGTGATGTTTCAATGCATCAACGGGTCTCCTGTATATTTTTCCTCCACCCGCATGCATGTCCGTAGTTGCTAATTCTTCTGTCGCGAGAAGCATTGTGATAGCCTGACTTGCAATGATTGGTTACGGTTGTCGCTAGCTAGCTGGCGATTTACAGTCCTAGTAGAAGACTGATTTCTCTAAACAGACGGATACTCTTTGCTACACTCCCAGTTGCCGTCATACACCCTTCAGCCAATCAGGGCGGAATGGTTTACCTGTATATACATACATTGGATGAACTCAATGATAACTTTTCTATTTGTCTAATATTTTCAGTATTTATTTAGAGGCGCGTTGGTGTGTGTGTGTGTGTGTTTTTTTTTAGGAATTTACTAATGTAAAATATATACACGTTTCTTTGAATTCGACGGAAACTTTGACAACAAATTTACAAAGATATTTTGATCAAAATTATACACCTTTTTTTTTCGTCTACTGTACAATGTCTGTTACGCGATTCTGGGAAAATTTCGACGTCCTTGTACGTGATATAAGAGGACATAGAACACTTGAGTTTGCATGGAAAGTTTGAGAATGTTTCCCAATTAATTATGCGTTTGTACATATTATGACTTATAGACAAGCATGAAAATTAGAATTTGGTTCGTGTTATTTCTGACAGGATGACGTGAAATGCAAATTACGCAGAGAAAGTGAGTGGAGGCCAAAGGTCTGTACCCAGACATAAAATTTATTCTTCGAATAACTTTGAAATGCATGTACTGATTTGAGTACGGTTTCCTGTAACGTAAAAAGAGAATATGAATTCCTGTACTGTACTTAAGTCTGTCTATTGACTCTATGAACTTTTGACGCTGACTGTACACGTGACAAAATAAACGGAAAAGACTAAGATGGTGAATATGTAGATAACATGAAAAAAAAAAGCGTGTGCTCAGTGTATAAACAAAAACACTGGCGTAACAGGCCTATAGAACCTGAGCCTGCCCCAACGCCATCTGTCCGTGTTTGGTGGAACTACGTCCACCTGAGTAACAGCTGTGTGATCAGCACTGTGCGTACCTAACCACGAACAGGCGTATCAGGGGCTTACTAGACCGAGTGTGGCCGTCACGTCTTTAGTCACGTGACATCCCAATTTGCCTCACGAATCTGGGTGGACGCCCAAAAGTGGGACTCGAGCCGGGAATTGAACGCGGGACCACGCATATATGAGTCCAACAACCTAACCACTAGACTGTGCTCAATGTGGTCATCGTAAAATAAAAATCAGAACAATTCGGATGGATTAAGACAGTCGACGCTTTAGTTGATTCCAAAATCTCACGAAGAAAAGGGCACTCCTATTTCAGTATACAGGGTTGAAAGCATGTAAAAGTGTTTATAGCAGGGAATTGGAGAGTAAAAAGTGTCTGAGCAAAATATTAACAAAAGAAGGTGATTTTCGTAAAGACCAGGTGCGTAAATATGAAACCGGAATTTATGTACAGAAAAGACACAGTGATTGGATGACAACGGTAGGAACAATTTTATTCAAAGTATTGGCCATCGCTAGCGATGCATTTCTGCCATCGTTCCGGCAATGTGTGGATGCCAGACCAAAAAAAAACTGTGCCTCTTGTGCTGCAAACCAGTCATCAGGCCATTTTCGTATATTTTTGTAAGATGTGAAGCGCTGGTCAGCAAGTGCGTGTCCCATGGATGCAGATAAGAGAAAATCGGAAGGCATCAAGTCTAGTGAGTAAGCCGCATGCGGAAGGATTTATCAACCAAACGTCGCAATCGTTTCCTTGACCGGTTTTGCTGTGTGGGAGGGTGTATTATCGTGAAGCACAATCACTTTATGTTGTCTTTGGTCATATTCTGGTCGTTTTTCACGCAAAACTTGATGCGAATCGATCATTTGTTGTCGGGAACGTTGGGTATTAACGGTTTCGACAGGTTTCAGCAGTTCATAATAGATCACTCCCTTCTGATCCCACCAAACACAAAGCATTGTCTTCCGTCCATAACGATTTGGTCTTGCAGTCGATGTCGCCGGTTCTCCTGGAGTTACCCATGATCTTTTACGCTTAGGATTCTCGAAATAGATCCACTTTTCCTCACGAGTCACAATTCGATGGAGAAATGATTTCCTTTTCTACCTGGGGAGCAGAATTTCGCAAGTGGTTTTTCGGCTTTCCTGCTGTCGTTCAGTCAATGCATGTGGAACCCATTTTCCCAGCTTCTGAATCTTGCCCATGGCTTTTAAGCGTATGGAAACTGCTTCTTGCGTAACATTCAATTGATCCGCGAGTTGTTGTTGCGTTTGAGCGTCTTCCTCATCCAACAAAGGTTGCAATTCGCAGTCTGCAAACTTTTTCGGCGTCAAAGTCGCCACTTTTAATTTTTTTAAACCCGCATAGCATTGTGACGTACCAAGAGCATGATCACCGTAAGCTTCGACAAAAAATCAATGCTGTCCGCACATCGTAGTTTGTAGGTACAAATTGCGTCATGTTCAACGCTATTAAGCACTATACTATGACAGGAAACTTGTCTGGTTGTGAGTTACAAATCGTTATCAGCAGTCAAAACAAGCAATTGGAGGCAAGGACGCAATTTTACGGTAACCACAGTGACAGCTAACGCCGTCTATGCACAAATTGCGGTTTCATATTTACACAAATGGTAAACCCCGCTTGGTCCCCTGTTATTAAATAAACTATAGAAAAACTCACACAACACGTACATGTTAGTAACTGAACAACAGCAAAATTTTATATTTCCTGATCATATAGCAAAACTATATCCTCCACAAACAAATTATCTCTCTAATTCAATATGCACGCACGCATTTGCATCAGCGTCTGTTTTTTCCAGACTTGTATATAAAAAATAATAAACTAGAGAAAACGCCACATGCAGACGAGTTTTTATTTTACATGAAAGGAAAATTACGGCTATTAGGAGGAGGAATGCAGAGAGTTAATTAATATCTTTACCTCTCATTGTGGGCGGTTATGGAAGTCAGATGAATAGGCGGAACATTAATAAAGCAAATTCAGTAACAACCCCGAAGGAAGTTTTATGAATAGACTTAAGAGGCAGGCGAAGTCGGCGAAAATTTAGAATCAGAGAAGAAAATATGTTTCCAATCTTCACGTAGTTCTCTGAAAGGCCGAAACATTGTCTGGCGCTGTAGTAGTTTCCCTTCCTTCTGGTAGTGGAATGGAGAGAGAGGGTTGCTAAACAGCTACCCCCCTTTGAGGACAGGTAAGAGTTTATTGATGCAGAACAAAAATAGACGAGATGCTAGCTTACATGGAGCCTACACTGAAAGACTCAGACTTTGTCTTTTGATTTTTGTAGTGGGGTGGGATCCTTGGTGAGTATGAAAATGCATGTCGTCGCCCCCAGGGATAGTCAACAACTGTGGGAGAGGGGACAAAGTCACAGAATATCTCATAACGGCATCGATCATAGGCTAACAAGCATACTAAAAACGGTAAGGCACTAATTCTTGTTCTTAAATGTCGATAGTAAATTTCTCTATAATAAATGTCCTGACTCAAATATCCAAATCTTTAATACTTTCTCGGTAGAAAAAAAGATCTTGTCAGAAATTTTCCAGGAAAAAACAGTGTTCCCCATTTTCTAGTAATATTATTTTTCACAACAGAAACAGAACAGAAAAGTGCCGGGATGGTACCTTCAACATGGGCTCCGGCTCGTGGCGTAGTTTTATTCCTTTGGAGAAATAGACCACTCCATTAACAATAGAATTAAAAGAAACGTCGCTTTCTTCAGGAAGGGACGAGAAAATAACATGTGTTTATTTGTTTCATATATTAAATAAGTGCTCGTATATTTAGTGCGTGCAGATCAAGTTGACTTTGAACATAATTAGATAATAAACTTGCATCCAGTGATGATTCCAGAACATTTCTCCCGGGGTAATTTCAATACAGATTGAGTGATCAAAGTATCAAAAACAAATCTATTTTTCTTCTGTGTACAGATGGGAATGAATGAGTCTCTAGTTTAGGGTCCCACGGTTGTGTCTCCTTGGGGTGAAAGGAGACAAATGAGAATGATGAAAAAATTGGTGGAATTACAAATTGAGAGGAAGCAGGAGAACCCCGAGAAAACCCAGGAGCACGGTGATGTTCACATAAGCGTAGATGGCTGGATCGGCCCAGGGACGAGCGTAGGACCTTTACACTCCTTCTACAGGAAGCCACCATGATGTCGCCACCACGTCATCTCATAGTTTCAAATGGAGCCTTTCACACGTGGCGCGACAAGAATTCTGTTGGCGGGATCCCGCGATTTTCCATCCACCAAGTTGACAGCGCCACCACGTCGTTCCATTGTCTCAAATGAAGGCTTTCACACGTCAGCGATTTTCCGAGCCACCAAAGGCACATTTACTTGACAATTTTGAATTTTATTTGTGTCAAGGAAGTACACGTTTCTTCAAAATGTCATCCAGGGATTTTCCCAGGATTTTCAATTTAGGAGGGTTTAATCTGGGTGTGTTCAGAGACTTCAGTCTAGTGATATTACACGTCACCGTTCGATTTCCCATGGGAAATGCCGGGAATATTTCCTGATGCGTGAGGATTTCATCCCCGGTTGTTGATTCCGAATATCATACCAACCAATGATTTCTACCTAAACAGGTTAAAACTTACCAGAAACCACTAGTTATAGAAACCTTCGCAAATTATAACAAATCGAGCACTGTTACACGTAAACCATAGGATTATACCTAGGCGGTCATAGTGGCTACTAATCAAAATTATCATGAGATACTGATTATGATTTCAGGGCAGTGATTACACTAGACTCCCTGTGGGGGTGTCCCCCCAAATTCTCCAGAACACCCAAGTTTCAACATTTTTAAGATCAAAAATCGATAGAATCCGTGCAAAACTCCACTAACGACCTCCCAAGTTTTTCTTTACACCCCCAAATAAAAATCCTGGCGGAATCCCTCTTCCAGGGGTGTAGGTAATTCACTGATGCCATCATAGTTAATTGTGAATAACGACCGTGTGGAAATTGAGCAGTAAGAAACAAAGGATTTATGAAATTTCTGTGGAAGGAACAATTTTATAAACGAGAAAATTGTAACATTTCAATTTAATTTAAACTTCAAAAGAAATCCATGACTTTCCCAGTAGCACAGATACGTTGAAAATACGTCGATTAAACGTTAGTACCGAAACATTATCGTTGTAAATGTACCAAAATGTCAGCCTGTTCAACGGTTTATTTGACGTTGAATAATGGTTGAGAAGAAACGGGTTTAGTTGGCCGAAACAGAGCATGAATGCTGTCTATTGGTATACACACATTTAGTTTCATTTTATCCGTTGCTTTTATCACGATATACGGTGTTAATTTTCCAATAGTAAATTATCCGAGCTGCTGCTGAGGGGTTCGAACACAGGAACGTTCATCACTTCTCGGCTTCTCGATGGTAGCTCGACGCGTTGACCACTTATCCAAGAATCCACCTGGAGATGCCATTACTCTTTTACTATATCGTTGAATTAAATGTTTGTTGAAATATAGTTTAAAATTCAAACTGTTTCCAACATGCAAATGAGAACACCAAAATTATTCGTCCTTGAATTAGTTTTTAATTATATTTTTTGACATATCATTAATAAGAAATGAATTAAACAAAATCCATTATACCATAGTGAATATACGTTGTATTAACGTCTTATCAACGCAATGACGTCACGTATCTATTGAAATATGATTTAAAAACTAGCAGTATTAAATATACCTTGAATGGCAGAATTTTGATTTTTTATTATGTAAGCGTGTCGATGTGTCATTTGATATATCTAACTTTTAGCCATTTGCTTTTAAAAAAATGTTCCAACGAATGGATAAATAAATGATAAAACTACATCTACTACACCTACTCCTACATCTATGACCACATCTACTCCTACACCTACACATACTCCTACCCCATACCTCTACTCCTACTTCTACTTTACACCTACTACAACATATACAAAACTGTCAGCACTGCGGGTTTCGACCTCCATGCGCCTTCGGCGCTTCACTCAAGCATAAGATCTCAAACACCTCCGCCCTGCGGGCTTCGCGTCCCCAACGCCTACGGCGCCTTGCTCCCGCATGCGCTCGAAAACTCTTAGCCCTGCGGGCTTTGCGTCCCCAGCTCCACGGCGCTTGGTCTCACACATGCAATCGAGAACTCTCAGCCCTGCGGGCTTCGCGTTCACAGCGCCTTGCTAACGAATGCACTCGCAAAAACTCTCAGCGCTGCGGGCTTCGCGTCCCCAGCGCATACGGCGCTTTGCTCGCACATGCAATAGAGAACTCTTAGCCCTGCGGGCTTCGCGTCCCCAGCGCCTACGGTACTTTGCTCGCGAATGCGCTCAGAAGCTCTCAGCCCTGCGGGCTTCGCAACTCGTACACACTCCAATATCTGTATTTTACGAAAAACAATAATAGACTCGGGGGGGGGGCAAGCCCCCGTTTTCATGTAAAAATTCCTATGATACCCAAGAGTCGATTCCCTCAACTCCCAAGTCTCTACGATGTATAGTTTGTCCGTTGCTTGGGTAAACAAAGTCTCCCTAGTTGTTTAACATACTTCAGAGTCGATTGCCGGAAGTCCCAGGTCTCCACGATATATAGTATAGCCGTTGCAAGGGTGGTTGCTAGGGTAAACAAAGTGTCAGAAGTTTCGTGTTCGAGTGTAGACTCGATTGCCGGAACTCCCAGGTCTCCACGATATATAGTATAGCCGTTGCAAGGGTGGTTGCTAGGGTATACAATGTGTCAAAAGTTTCGTGTTCGAGTGTAGACTCGATTGCACCAATTCCCATGTCTCTACGATGAATAGTTTGCCCGTTGCTAGGGTGGTTGCTAGGGTATACAATGTGTCAAAAGTTTCGTGTTCGAGTGTAGACTCGATTGCACCAATTCCCATGTCTCTACGATGTATAGTTTGCCAGTTGCTAGGGTGGTTGCTAGGGTAAACAATATGTCACAACTTTTGTTTGCGAGTGTACATTAGATTCCGCCAACTCCCATGTCAAAATCTCTGTTTGTTGCCTATATGCGCCTACTCAATTACGTCATAGCCTACTGAGTGACGTCATAGCCCCCTATCCTGTGCATCATCCATATAATATATACCTTTAATTTGCCTAGTGACGTCATAGCTCCCCTATCCTGTACACATTATTCATAACTACATACATTTCATATAGTAAGTAACGTCATAGCCCCGTATGATGTTCGTCTCCGATATTGTCATATATACAACACTATATACTAAAGGAGCAAGCCAAACCTCATTTAACATGGGAAGGGTATAGGACATATGCACTCGCAAGATATGAAAAAGTTGCAAAACGACAAAACCCCGATTTCGACCCTTAATAACTCCCGAAATAAGAATTTGCTTGGATTTTAAAAGTCGTCTTGGCCCCCTGTGGGTACCAGAGATTCAGAAAATATAAACAAATCTTGGGTCCGCCCCATACACTCTGAAAACATTCGAACGGCGGATGCTACTTTGTCGGTCTCAAACGTGTTCAAGGACACCGCTCTTGCCTCCATTTTTATTTTTTCCCGCCAACACCCACGTTGCCATGGCAACCAAACCCCGTTTAAAATCTGCCCAAAGGACCAACAATGACAATTTTAAATCCGCACTGCGCTTCGCGCAGGCATTGTTGCGCAACTGCGTTGCGACCTTATTCCTTTATTATAGAAAAATAATAAAATATTTTTGCAACCGATAACGGTTAATCAACAAAATGAACCTAAAATCAACGTTAAAAACACGCATGCGTGCTACTAGAGTTATTTATGAAAGAAACAAAGCACAAGTGTTTCTTTCCGATTTATGAAATCAAACCATATACAAATCTGGCCAGGACCTCCAGGTACTTGTCCCTCTGCCGCCCTCTCAGCCGTCCTGTTATTTGCTTAGAACAATGCGTTTTATTTAATTATAGGATAACCTCACTACAGTGATCCAGGCAATTGCAAATCTCCTGTTGCGTCCTCGCTTCGCTAGTGAGTGCATTTTCAACCATTCCACCCCACCCCACCCCACCCCCCCTTTACCCGATATTTTTACAATTTATAAATGATTTGCTTTCTCGGACTGCTGAAGGGTAAAACACTCACAAGGGAGGGTCACGAGATGGTTTCGCTGAGACCCTAATCAAACATAGTGCATCTGATGGGAGATGGTGAGATATGGAGAATACAAATTTTTAAGGTGAGATGAATAAATAGGGGCGGTTCTAGGAGGCGGGGGCGAAACCTCGAAATTCACAGGAGTTAAATAAAGGATATATCCACAGTATTTCAGAATAAAGGACGGAACTTTCGGGAGGTGATTTCTGACCATCAAAACAAATAAAAATAGTCCTTTGAACATGGATGAAATTTCGCTTAGTTTTGGAGATACATCGTTTCCAACTTTGAGTCTAAAATCGACGATTAGTAATGCGAGGAAATGAATAATTCTCAGTAAGTTAGAAACGACTCATTGAAAGAAAATTCCGTTTCCGGAAATTCGTTTCTAGCAACATGGTTGTGGACATCAGGAGTGAAAATACGATGTCACCGGTTTGTCAGTGTTGCCAACTATCTATAAAAGTTATTTTTTTCAAATGACAGTTCGTCGTGTTATTTTATATTTTACATCGTCTGGTGATGATAAACAACATATTTAAAGCCCATACCACTGTGTTGGAAACTACGGATAAGACAGAGAGACTACTGCAATCTTATACAAACTTCAAGGTCAGTTCATCTGAAATCGTTCATCTTGGTTAATCGACCTCTTTCAAAAATAATAATAATAATAATATTACATTCCTTACATTAGAATAGTTCAAAACGGATATTCTTTTATTTCTATCCCAATTTATTAATTAATTGCCGCCATTGCAGTAGTTTACAAAAGAATTGAATATCTGGTTTATCATAGGACATTCAAACAGAAATCATTTTTATCCCTTTAAATCTGCTTGATAATTTTAGTTCTCTGCATGATAAGCCTAAAACGTAACTAAAGTGATCAAAATAATATCCCAATGTGCTGGTCACAACAGAATAAATTCCTGTAGGACAGACATCGTAGTTTGTATAAGATCGCGGTAACTTCTTTGTCTTATCAGAGTTTGCAACACTGTGGTGTGTGATTTAAGTATGTTGTTTATCATCACCAGACGATGTAAAATATCCACTAACACCACGAACTGCCATTTGAAAAATTTAAACTTTATACCTAGTTGGCAACACTGACCAACTGATGGTATCGTGTTTTCACTCCTGATGTCCTCCATGTTGCTAGAAACAAATTTCCGGAAACGGGATTTTCTTTCAGTGAGTCGTTTCTGACTTATTGAGAATTATCATTTTCCTCGAATTATTAGAGGCGTCGATTTTGGACTCAAAGTTGGAAACGCTGTACCTTTAACACTAAGCGAAATTTCATCCATGTTCAAAGGACTATTTTTACTTGTCTCGATGTCAGAAATCACCTACTGAAAGTTCCGTCTTTTATTCTGAAATACTGTGGATACATTCTTTATTTTACTTCTGTGAATTTCGAGGTTTCGCTCCCCCTAGCTCCGCTCCCTCCCCCCTTGAATATCGCACCTTCAATTTTGGTATTCACCATATCTCACTATCCTCTATCAGATGCATTATGTTTGATTAGGATCTCAGCGACAACATATCGTGACGCTCACTTGTCAGACGCTGAACGAGTTATTCATAAATTAAATTATCATTCCCGAGTGCAACCTGTAACCTTGAGACTGGACTCCCTTCAAAGAAATATCTGTCCAGGTGCCCGAAGTTGTCTTTCCTAGTTTGTGGATAAAAATGCAAACATATTGTTTAGAAGAAAATAAAATTAAACAATTTGGGGCTTTGATGCGATTTTATTCATTGGTCCACAATAATACTGCTCGTTGAGGTTTTCTATCTTTTCCTATCATTCTTGATGCAAGACATTCGTAAGCGACGTGCTTAGTTATTAGTGTCTAGTTGACTTGCTTGTCTTCTCCTCATCAAGTAATTAACCAGAAGCCATGTACCACACGATGCAACCATTATCATCCTTCTTCTCCTTCTTCTTCTTTGCTCAAGCTGTTCCTGTTCTATTCTTTCTAGTTCTATCCTATCTTGTTCCTGTCTCCTTGCTTCCTCTACTTCCTTTGCTTGTCTCGATGTAGATGGTTCATTTTCATCCTCTCTTGGCTTGCTAATTAAGGATTTGTACAGAATCAGCTTTCGGTCATTCATCTCGTGTGTAATCTCATTGCATCGTTCTCGCATTTTCATGATTTCTGCTTCGTATAATAAGAATGAGCTTCTAGCTTCTAATATTCTTGAATCAACCTGAACCCAAGGCGAGATGGAAATTGGTTTGTTGTGTGAAGACCTTCTTTCAAGATTAAATTGCTGAAGCTCGTTCTCTTCTTCGTCAATTCGACGCTGTAACTGGTCAATCCGCGCCTCGAGGACCATCTTTTCTCTCAATAAACTGAGAATTTTTTTGAGGTATTCACTATCTTCATCACTTAGTTGGTGTTCGGATATAAGCTTACGCCTCAAAGCCCGTAATTCATAATAATCATTAATAGTTAGCGTATCCGGTTCCGTAAACCATAGTAATTGCCCAGTCGGCCGATCTACTGGCCTCTGTCTATTAAACCAAGGACCCGTCCTTGCACTTCCGAGGCTTAGGCTTTTTAGACTCTCCATTAATGTTAATTAACTGTGTGGGGGAGGGGGAAAGGCGTCGGGCATTATAATCGCATTCCAA
>JAGDQP010068025.1:0-11075 GCA_022664845.1 Lepisma saccharinum
CCAAGGGCTGGGGACTGCGAGTTGGGACGAAATTCCGAAGACTGCGATTTGGGAAGCTGCGACTTGGGACGACCCGCGTCAGAACTGCTAGCTCTTTTGTTTTATGGCTGAAAGTACGAATAACCAAATGAAAGCCTTTTTATAGGGACACAAAATTAAACATAGTTATTAGTTCGCAAATTGATATTTTATAGCCCTCTTTATGGGTACCATTAAATTAGAATATTTGTGAGTAACACTTTCAAAGTTTCATCACAAAAAATATATACTTTTTTTTTTAACTTATTCTTCAAAGAATTTTCTGAAGGACGAAATTAAAACATCTCTAAATTAATGTAGAATAGCATATTACTGGCAAACTAGTTTTAACTACGAACAATAATTATTCTATCCAACGATGTCATATGGAACTTTACATTCTACTTGAAATGTCCAAAATTATGTTATATAGAGTAATTAATTCTTCGTTTTCTCTTCATGGATATTCACAATCCAAAAATTATTTTGTCAAGTAATAAGTTGCATCTCACGTAGAGAAAGATACTATAGCTTATAATTCTCCAACTTTATTACTTCTTCTGAAAGACAGTTCGGACTGCTTTAAGCAGGTAGACGGAATTACGGTTCTCAATCAGTAATTTATTAAAGAATAATTCGTGTAATTATCCTTTCATTATTCTGAGAGCTTTGAAAGAACGTTATATTTTGATAGTAACCGATACATCTTTCACGAAAGTGGTACCTTTCTATTCCTCATTAAGATTAGGATTTTGTTTCGGCTTTCAAAAATAATTGATATGTAACTGAAATAAGACTATGGAATATATTAGTGAAATATAGCTTATCCCAATCTGCTCAGAAAACTAATGGTGACGACGTGACTGTTTACATGAACGAGTCGATGAGAAACAAATTTTGTCTTGAAAAGTAATAAATTTTTAACTTAAAAGTAGAGACAGTGTAAGTAAGAAATTAAATGAAAAGAGTATCCATTGAATTTAAGATTGTTTATGTTAAGGGCATATTTCTATTCGGTTTTTTTCCTCTTAGTTTTTGTTGATTAGTAAGAATTACAGTAGCAGTTATTTTAAAGTTTCTAAAATTTGAAGGTAGAGTTCAAACATTCATATTTTTACAAGGACTCTTTATGGACATACAACCCTGGAAATATTTCGGGATGGGCATAAGCTATAGTACTGTTGCCGCCTATACACTTCATTACATCTTATCTTGTATCTCTGGAAATATTGACTGAACTTTAAACACACTAAACCTTCTCGTATAAACAGCATGTGTTTTTTAAAACTTAAACAGGAATAACCTTGTCTTGTTTCAAAATTAATTTCGTCAGATTTTGTTCAAGTAGTCTGAGTATTAGATTTTTTATTGTTTTTTTTTAATACGGAAAATGTCACCATTCTTTAGGTGACATGTCATGTACGAAAGATATATTGTCTCTGATAAGCTCTAAAATATAAAATTGTTTTGAAGATGTTTTTGGTCCACGAAATGAAAGAAAAGTATTTGTAGATTATTCTCATTGAGCCCTTATGAGAAGTGAGCGAACCCTATCTCCAGTTTGATACTAAGCAGCTTCCAAAAATTCCATTTTCCTTCTTCTTTATATCTTTTACAAAAGACATTGTGTTTTCAGATCTACTTTTTTCTTATGTATTATTTTTCTAACCTCATCCAAGCCATCATAAAACGTATAAGCCTTCCAATGCTATATCTCTTCAACGTCCTACGGGAAAACTTCATCACTGACGGGTCGTAAGGATGAGCGGGGTTGAAGCTAAAAGAAAAGAGAGGGATTTCTATCGATTGCGGGAATTGAACATAATGCCACCTTTACGCTAGAAAACGTATTGTTTCACCCTGAAAAAAAAAACAGACATGTTTTCGTTCTTCTTCTTTATTTTTATCTCTGTAGACGTTGGAAAACCTTGGAAAGGATAAAAATATTTGTTTCTTCCAGTTTTCTGTGAAAATGTCTTCTGTAAATCAGCAATCAACTTACGGGATTCAGATAATCCTAAATCCGGCTGTTTTACGGCCATTTTTTCTTCTCTAAAAATGAAACAAACAAACGGATGAATTGAGTTACCAAGAAATATATAAGTAGTCATAATTTGCAATAAGGTAAGATCAGAATTTATTTTGTTCTCAGATAGAAAATTTAAATAGGTAGGCAGTGAGAAGAGTTCAAAGGAGAGTTCACTTCGGAATATTAGTGAAGCATTCACAAAAGAAAGATTAAAATATATTTAGAACGATGAAATCAGCAGTAAATCTGCGCTGATACATCCATTTCCATAAATACTTTTGGAAGGAACAGAATTTATTAGCTGTCTCTCTCGAACAGTCCTTGTTTCAATTTTGTTACTTCATTTATTGGTAATGTATAGATGAAATTATTATGATCGTGCCTACACACTAAAACATGAAATACTTATTTTCTACTTTCAGTTCTTCTCTTTTCTGAAAGTCCTTTACTTTCTACTAAAAAGAGTAAATATACATGAAGCGTGGGAATGTATCAAATCTTTCGGAAGGTGACGCCTTTTGGGTCTTTCTTTGTAAGATATACTTAATGTACACTCAAATTTATATAAAATTGACGATGTCACATTTTACGTCACACAAATTACACAGCATGAAAATGACGAGCCAGTATTCGATATAAAAGATTTAAAATTAATGTTTCATTTGTTGTGCTTCTAGCGAGCATGAATTGGATTTCCCAGATTCTGCAAACATTTTCATCTGCCACTTTCTTTGAATCTATTACATACCAAATTTGACCAACATCTGGGCATGTTCAAATGAAATCGAAGGTTTTATGAGGATGCAAATATTTACGTTCGGTTATTTTGTTTGACTTGGCAATATTCTATTTTTCTCCTAAAGATATAACCATAATTGGCTTTGTTTGTTTGCTGTATTTGTCCTATGTTTTAGTATACTTAAAGGCCATACTGTTCCATTTACAAAGCGAATAATTTTTAGTTTAGAAATCTGACTATTCCACTGAAGTATCAGTAACGATATAGTTACCTGGATCATTGGCAGTCAAAGAATTATGAGGTTTACGAGTAACAAATACATTTTCTGGCTAGATCTCATAAAATCCAAGTGGAGGAAAGTATGCTCTTCTTGTATTAAAGAGGTTCTGAGATGGAATTTCGGAAGTAGTCTTCATACCTCTTTTTCTGGATTCCCCTAATTTGCAAACGTTTTACTGGTGTTTTAATGAAGACTATTGCTACTATATTCCAATTCCCCCTTTCATGTATAGTGCGAAATCGAAGTATTTGGTGCAAGAAAGAGATAACTCCAAAATTAATATTAGGTTCATGCCTCTCTATAAGGATGTTTACCCACAATGATAGTCATAAATGGACGGTTGTATTCCTCAAACGAAAATAAGAATAAAGTTCTGAAGAAATGTCGATACGTGGTATGAGTAACTTCGGAGCTAGAGACACCCAAATGTTGGTCGAGACCACGTAATATCTCGAGAGTTGAGGTATATCAGCATAGGAGGTCACAATCAAAGTTGTACCCAAAGATTGCTTTCGAGTAAACTTTATGATTAAGAAGGTGCAGCGTAGAGGCAATTTCCCATCTAAGAATTCCCTTCTCAAATTGCTAACATTATGCAGTGAAAAATCATAGACATTCCCTCTAAGGAATTCACCCATCTGTTTTTACCGTTTTTTAAACACCCTGCATAACGAAAAATTGTTGTATCTTTGTAACGATGCTGTTATACATTCGCTTGACACGGAAAGAATATAAAAGCGATTACAAGTACTTAATTCTTCGCGCCATACGGCATTTCTACTCAGTACCCTCCCGCACAAACTGGTAACATAGAGTTAACTTTTTCTTGCATCTAACCTTCAATTCATGGCAATATGCCATAAAATCTTAAGCAGCTTTGAAGGATATAAAATATTTCACATCAAGTATATTCTAATGTCTGATTGGTTGAATTTTAATTTTATATAAGGTTTTTGAGCAACTTTGACTTAGGTGGTTTGGATGATGATGAAAGAATTGATGGCATGAAGAAAGAGGAATGAAACTGGAGAAACCCGAAAAAATCGTTGTAGGGGAGATAAAGTGATTGTATTACTATCACTTTTTGACAATTGCAACTTTGACAATTAATTGCCAGAGAATGAAGTGGAATACATACTAATGTTATACCATATCATTTTACTCACAACAGTAGGTAGTTGTCTCTTGAAATATGTAAATAATTATTTACAGGGTACAATATTAGCTGGTGCAAGTGCCTTTTACAAATTCCCTATTTTGATCTCAATTACCCCAATGAAATGGGGTAATTGGGATCATTAGTATTTTCTCTTATGCAGCCAGTGGTAAACAGTCATGGATAAAAGGGATTACAAGCACTCGGTGTGGGCTTTACAACACTACACCTGCTGAAAAGAGACATTCGCTGAAAAAACACTTTTTCTAAGGGATTTGCAATATTCATATGTCTTACACTGTGCCTACAAAACAAAATCAAATGCAATTTTTTCCATTGGAAAGTAATAGCCTTGTTAAAGTACTAAAGAACTGATCTTTAAAGTTTAAAAAATATCAATTTCTGCAAAATAACAAGCAATGCAAGCACCGGGGAAAAGAGGATCAGTGGAAATCCACATGTTGGAAAGGAGAAAAACGTTATTTTGGCTACATTGAAAGTTTTGAATTTTCACTTCTACCCAAAAACAAAACAAAATTTCTCATAAATGCAAAAGAAAATTGTAAAGGAAACTGCACGCTGTGCAGTAAAGAAAACTAACCAAGGGGTATTTCACAGAATATGAACACTGACAGATTAAAAAACGCATTTTACACCTCAATTTGATTTCAATAGACAATAAAATATACCATTCCATTTACCATTACCCCAAAACTTTTGTGATCCTATTTACCCCGCAAATGCTATATATCATGCACATTATTAATATTATGCTTCATCTATTGCAAGACTTAAGTTTCCTCTTTAAAGCAACTTTTTCTCATTTTAAATCCAAATCTATATTTCAATATTCCTATATATTTTTTTTAACTAAAACACTCTCACTTTGACGGACGGCATTTGTGTGTGTGTGCGTGCGTGTTCTGGAAGAACAGTGATTACTTCTACAAGAACGTACATTTTCACTACAAAAAATAAACACTTGTAGAACATTCGTCAGACTTCATATTAGCATGATCATTTTTACCTGTTACAGACTGACTTTGAAATGCCACTGATCACAATTAGCCCTGATCATAATTACCTCTCCCCTACATGGTATTTGTCTACCACAAAGCTCACATAACATGAGCTGGGATAAAACCGAGGAACCCAAGCACCAGAGGCGAGCGCTTTACTACTTTATTTTTAAAACTTTGTTCGCCCTAAGCGGACTTTACTTGTTCTACCTTTTTAATCTGTATAGACTGATATTCTTAGAACTATGTTAAATTCACACACACAAATATCCATGGCCGAGGCGGAATCCGAACCCACGATCTTGGAGTCAATGAACTAGCGCACTATTCCGCTCGACTACCTTGATCGGTTGTCACTGAGTCACTCCGGTCCGATGTCTGGTTAATTGTCACCATATGCATATCAGATAACCGCCTATTTTGAATATTTAGCTAATAATTTTATTTGTAGTATTGACGCGTTGCTTTTATTTTAGTCATAATATAAAATCTTCACATGAGAATATACTAATTTTAACCGAAATTTAACCGTGTTTCAACTTGTTTTTACAATTGAAGTTTCAATAACTTGTTTAGCAATTATTGTCAAGTCTAAAAATTGTTTAAAATATTGGCAATACTTTTCAGCGACGTCAGTGAAAGTTTAATAGTAAATCAACTTTAAATATCTTTGTAATGTCGTCAAGTTACTAACTAATTATACCATTCGCTAAATTTAGTGTCATTCGTAACATTTGACTAATAAACCTTAGTAAGTTGCCGGTAAATTTTAACAGCACATCAAAAGCAGTTTTATACAGATAACTGTTATCCGGTTGACCATCGAATCTTTGGTTAAAGTGATAGGTTACTTTCTTGTAGAAGTGGTCATATTTTCTGCCGGGAATATAGACCGTGCACTATTGATTTTGCTAGTGATAATATGCAAGGAATCACAGCATGAACCTCGAAGCTCATAGTATTGTGTGTTTCTTGTTGGACTAATTTAATTACTTCAATCAGGACAACAAGAGTTAAACTTAACCGGTGAACTAGCGTGTGAGAGTTGTTCGGCCTTAAACGCTCTATGTGCAGTAATTTTAAAACGAATTCTACTTATAAAATGCGCCTCGGATTTAAGTAAAATCAACTACATATTGAAAAATATAGAATTATTATGAAATAAAACGTGAAACATTTCCATTTTAAAGCGAATGCAGAATGTTATTTCAGTTTCATATCGTCTCAACTCGTGAGGAAGTAGAATACATAATCTAACTGTAGAAATACCTAATTTCGCATTAAAATTGCTTTCTAGATGGCAGAGAAAATATAAAAAATATTTCATTTTAACTGTAAATCCACAATATTCTCTTAAAGAAAAGCTTGAGTAATATAAAGTTCAAATACAGTTTCGAGAACTTCATTACGAATATTAAGTTTCATGCAAGTTGTCTGAATATCAAATTTATTTTTTTAAGAAAACGTTGGAAGAAATGTTTTCCAATATAGGAATAACTTTTAAGCTGAATTATCATGAGTTATATCCATAATAAAACAAGAAGAAGGTAACGCAATCTATTCCCAGAGGAAACCCACACCCCCCCCATCCCCCCCCCCCTATATATATATATATATAGTTGGAGAGAAGGAAGAGCTCTGGCACATGAGAGAGAGGCCACTCCGACCAAAGAAAGAGAAATAGGCCAAACACGAGTGACCAGTGGGACCACTTCCACCGTTCTATCTTCTGGCAGGAAATTTAAAGATGAAATATTCTTTCCTGATTCTCTTTGATCTCAGGATATTCAATACAGTCAATTCCTTTGCGCTCCATGATTGGGGAGATGGAGGAAGAGCGACAGAACAAGAAACAGAGAGACAGGGAGAATGGAAATAAAATTTTGTTGGACATCTCTTTGGACATAAAACGTCATTACGCACACAGTTGTCCTTTCTTTCTTCTCGTACTTCCTTTCTTTATATTTTTTCCTTTTCTCCAGCAAAAATGCGATCATGGAAATTCTCTGTCTTCTTTAACTCAAGTCGGTATTCGATGTTTGGGAGTTACATTAGAATTAATACATGTAGTGATTTATCAGTTACTGTATACTAGAGCGCCAAACGATACTTATTAAACTTTTGCCGTTTCTTCATATGTGTTGTTACAACGTCAACAATAGTGCTATTCAATACCAACTCGTCGCATATTGCAGCATTTTCCATTTTTGTGGAAATAAGATATCAAGATGAATGCAGCAAGCACTTGATTAGCATTGTATGTACGAGAATGGGTTGAGGGAAGATACCACACATTTTGGTCTAGGAACCATTATGGAGAAATTACAATGAACAGAGCAGCAAATGTTGCAAAATTTTGCAAATTTTGAACATATACTGAGCAGACATATAGCTCAGTTGGTAGTGTGTTGACTTCGCATTCGGTAGGTACTGAGTCCGATTCCCGCGGCTGCCATCCTGAGTTTTTTTCCCGTAATTTTCCTTAGTCACACAAGGTTAATGCTGGGATGGTTCAGAGAAAAGGTCAAAGAAACGAGTAACTAGAAAACAATGAAAACAAGTCTTATTCGATGCAATGTATTTACTTAGTGCGTATATATCCCCAACCTTCGTGGTAAGACGCCACTTCACCTATTTCCCGCCAAACACATGCCTTCTTTATAGTTCAGTCTAAGCAAATACTTGACAGTCAAAGTTACATAATTCAAGTGCCTTTTCTGCTGTATCAATATTTTCCCATGTAGCGTCGTAGTTACGAAATTACACCAGTGCATTGCAATCTATTGTGGGTATCTTCCTCAAATGATTGTGGGTAGGATAAGAAACTATTCATCTTTCTGCCCAGAACCTTTCCGTAAGTTAATTAGTATCAATATAGTAGATATTAGATACTTAAATGTTATGTCATTGGTTGATAGTACTTCCAACTATGTATAGAATTTCTACTTTTAAATCTCACTACATTAGGTTATTAGACATTTGCTATCCCCTAGTTACGATAAAAATCATATGTGCAGTACATAATAGCGTTGTAAGTTGTGGATAATACACTAGTTAAATGTTCAAAATAAACATAACCATTTTAACATTTAATTTCTTATTTTATTCACGGTTCACAACGCTTTATTCTGTGCTTTTGTAAGAAATATCAGTTACCTAACAAAACGACGTAATCCTGCTTGTAACAAAGCTTTGAACATGGTTGCCAACACTCAACCCGATGATATCAAAAGTAAGCTTTTCGTACGTAAACCAAAAATCAACTTGTAAGAAGGTACTTTTACTTTAATGTGTTATTTACATGTCTGTATGTGCTATAACACAATATTGGGCATTCTAATAAATGTACTTAACTACGCTAAACAGGCATGACATAGTGAAAAGTGAAAGTCATTTAGTTTGGTCCAAACGGGTAGTTTATATTTCCTATCACTGATGAAATGTGTATGCTCTTTTCTTTTATATATTTAAAAAGAAATGTCTGCCCTTAAATCAGTTAGAAAGATCAATGGACGGCCCATTGCTCACTTGGGTGCTTGCATCATCAATACTGCTTCCCATATCTCCACCTAGTTCGATCGGAAGCAGGTCACTGGACTATCCTTCCATAAGTCAAGATAAGATTAAGATGAAGCTTCCAAACCCTCCAAGAAAACAAAAAGAAAGTGAAACCTGACACATCACGACCTCTGGTTCATATAGATATTAAATTAAATTGAGTGATGAGAACCGACAGTCGATTCAAAATCTGCAACACAGTAAAGAACGAACTCCCCATTCTTATCTGTTAAAGGAAGAAAAGATACATAGTAAACAAAACGACCTCTTCTATATACAAGGACAAGCCAAAGGTTTATAATTTTAAATTTGACTTTTAGACTCAATCTGATAATGCCAAACTTTGAAGTCACGAATAACAACTTTGATCCAAGAAACCGAAGAACAAATAAAGTCCTAAACTGGTCTTCCGGAACTTGCTAATTAACACTATCAAAATTGACATAGCGAAATAACTAGAATATATATAGATCCCGCCAAATATCGTGACACAATCCATCGAATAAGGGGTGCATTTCACATGTTCCCATATGCAATTGATTTTAAAAATAATGAGAGGAAGCTCAACTTGCTACTACTCATAAAGGGATGGACATACGGTTGACATAAGCATCTTTCAGTAATGTTACCAATCGATGACAACGTTCTGAGTACACTTAGCCATCTTCTACGAAATCTAGCCACGTCTTGAATCTCTACCCGGGAAATCAGGAAAAAATGATTTCCAAATTGACATGATTTTTACAAGCTGTTCAATAGTATATTACTTACTTACCTACTTACTCTATGGCTTACGAAACTCGCAAGTTCATCGCTGCAGTAACAAACGTTCGTCATCGGGATCTATCCGGGGCAAGATCAAGCCAATTTTCCTCACAAACACCTACTTCTCAAAGATGTCTTCTAATATTGTCCTCCCAACGTCGTCTCGGTCTTCCCAACGGTATATTTCCCTCCGGCTTTCCAACCAAGATGGAATACGAGTATAATCTTCGTATTTCTCCCATGCGAGCTACATGGCCTGCCCATTTAGTCGTCGTGATTTCATTATTTTTACAACATCGGGTGAGTCGTAAAAGTTCGAGAGGTTTTCATTATGAAGTCTCCTCCATTCTCCAGTCAACTCGTCCCGTTTCGTTCAGTATATCTTTCTCAAAATATTATTTTCAAACACTCGTAATTTATGCTCATCTGCTAGGGTCGTACTCCAACTTTCTCAACCGAAAAATATTACCGGCAAAATAACGGTTCTGTATATTTTCAATTTCAACTTCCTAGAGGTTAGGAGTTTCAGGACTAAATAGAAAAATGCGTTGCCCGATACTAAAGGAAGTTTTATTTCGTCCGTTATCTCGTTTTTGCTTGTTACGTATGCTCCAAAGTATTTCAATTTGTTTACTTTCTCTATACTCTTATTCTTAATTGTTATGTACCTACTTCCGTTATTCCCTTGTTTCGGCTTGTTATCATTTTTTAAAATCTATGATAACCTGTAAACCTATCTCATCGCACGGTTCTACTAAGACATCGGTGTTACTTTATAGTGCCTCTATATATTCCCCTATTAGCTCCCCTACTACATCATCAACGTACACGAACAGTTGATTCAAGCCATTCAACGTTAGTCTCATTTTGTCCTCTTTTATTTTTAAAATCGCATGTTCTAATGCAAAGTTAAACAGTAATAGTGACAAGGCATCACCTTGTTTCAATCCGTTGTGAATCTTGAAACAATCTGACATATTATTTACCTACCCGGGTCACTGAGGCACATCCTCACTAGTTGAACCAGTTTCTTCGGAAGTCCAAATTGTACCAGGATACTGAATAGCTTTTCCCTTTTGATAGAATCATAAGTCTTGTTAAAATCAATGAATAGCTTGTGAATAGTCCCATTGTATTTGCATTTCTTCTCTAAGATTTGTCTCAAGGCGAAAATCTGGTCCAACGTGGATCTATTTCTTCTAAATCCACATTGGTGATCTCCAATTATTTCATCTACGTATACACCTGGGCCAGTTAGCAGTATTGTACTTAATACTTTGTAATATGTTGGGAGTAGCGAGATTCCGTGGTAATTATTACTGTCCGGTTTATTGCCTTTTTTATAAACCGGAACTATTATTGAGGTTTTCCATTCCTTTGGAAGCTCCTCCTTTCTCCATATAGCGTTTATCAATTTATGAAGTTCCTTGATTAGTGCCGTTCCTCCCGCTTTAAGTAATTCGGCTGGAATATTGTCTATTCTTAGTGATTTGATTTTTTTTTAATTTTTT
>JAGDQP010068028.1:0-11075 GCA_022664845.1 Lepisma saccharinum
CCAAATGTTGTAATATTTCCCTAAACTACTCGTCATAATGCACCTTTATGCCAAATTTCGTATCTCTAGCTCAAACGTTGTGGAAAATGTTGTTTAGGTCCGCCATTTTGGATCCAAGATGGCGTTTTGGATACATCATGTAATATTTTAGTAACATACAAGTGATAATGAACCCTGTTACCAAATTTGATATTTCTAGCTGCAGCCGTTTAGGCTGTGTATTCTATACAAAAATGGGTTCGGTGGCCATTTTGAATCCAAGATGGCGACTTTTTCAACATCTCGTAATATTTTCTTGAACTACTAGTGACAATACACCTTTATGTCAAATTTCGTATCTCTAGCTCAAACGATATGGAAAATAGATTTCTTACTTCCGCCATTTTGGATCCAAGATGGCGCCCTTGAATTCATTAGATAACATTTTCGTAATCAAACAGTGATGTTGTACCTTCATGCCAAATTTGATTTCAATAGCCCCAGCGGTTTAGGCTGTGTATTCTATACAACAACGGGTTCGGCGGCCATTTTGGATCCAAGATGGCAGCCGATTTTGCTCATTAACGAACTTAACTGAGCTATTAAGCCTAGAAACAACATATAAAAATTTGGTTCAAATATCTTCAAAATTGTGGCCGCTAGCCTGTTAATATATAAGTATATATACTTTCATGTCGTATCGATCTCAATAGGTATATTTTTCTTCGAAATCTACCTAAAAGGGTTTCATGATTTACAAGATCAAAGACCATATTAAGTTAATAGAATATACATACGACGTACTAAATTTCATTTTGAAATTGTAGAAAAGAAGTTAATTAATGTAAATGTTCCACTTGTTGTGTTTCTTTGGAGAAGAAAACCATGTTGCTCTTCATAAAATACTTTATGATTTGTTAAAAATCCTAAATATTTATTTCCTGTTATTTTTTGAAGAGTCTTGCTCAATAACATGGGGAGTTAAGGTATTGGTATGTAGTTTCGAGTAAGGTATTTTGCTTCCTTCTTGTAAATAGGTATTATGTTTGTTAGGTTAATTGGGCAGGGAAGCCCCTTGTGTAATCAATTGAAGAGGTAAGTTAGAATAGGTTTCATGTAGATGTTATCTTACTTCACAATATTTTAGTTACCGACTTGGAGCAAACAAATTATTACAGCATACTAAGAACAAAAATTAAACGGATCATAATAATTATTGTCTAATGTAATTTCACGTTTTTAACATTTTCAAAACTGTGTCGCACACGGTCGTGACATATACTTTTCGTGTCATACCTCGAGAACGTTACATACTTCGAACGTCAAAATGATTTTTACTAGACCAAGTATGATTGGGCCATTTTAAAATATGTTTGAATTTTGTACTCCTAGAGAGTGTGCTGACACCACACTTTCCTCCAGAACATGCTACAGTTTGTATTTGCAAATTCGAACTTTTAATAGTTATAAATTAGCTTTTTATCTGATCAGGTTCGAGGATATTGTATAAGAGGATATGCCACATATATTGAAAGAGTGACCACTTCCTAGAGGAGAATATTTAGAGATAAATGGAGTGAAAATGAAAATTTAACGTGTGAATGTTTCTTTCTTGCTAATTTCTCCTAAGTTTAAAATAATAAGGTAATCGACAATATTTAAGCCAAAATTCGTTGGAAGACGATTTCTATTTTATACCACACATAAATACTTCCCTCATATGCATGGATATTATGTAACAAAAATGGTCCATTTCAACAAAAAACGTTGAGAAACACTGGAGTAGACTATATTGAAAAATATTGTTACAAACACAATATGAACCCATTCACAGATTCTTTTAAATCATTTTAGCAGGTGGAGATCATGGGTGATAGAGCTGTTCGATAAAAGTTTCAATTATTGCAGGTTTCCTTGACAACCTTGATAACGATATAAAAATGTTATAATGGATGTTAAATTTATTTTTAGTTTCAGCTAAAGTACGCCAGAAATGTTTAAACTCTTAACTAACATACTGTATCACAAGGTACTTGGGAAGCATGTTCAAATTCAAATTGTAAAAGAGGCCCCTCTGTGTTTGCTGTTTACCATACAAGATCAAACGCCTGGAGAAATCTGTGTATATGCAAATATGTAGAAATGAACCTTTTCGTTTTTTAGAAGGAAATCAGAGTGGAATTAGAAGTGTTTATGTAGTGGGTGAATATATCTGCAATGAACTAAATTTCCATCTATCGATCGATAAAGTTTTAGATCGTTCATAAATTGAAGCGTATGCTCGAACAAACGTATAAGTGACATTTTCAAATAAAAAATCACGAGTACATTTTTTTTATATAACAGGAAAAACATTGTATGCCTCATACGTTTTCTGTTATATATATAAAAATGTACTCGTGATTATTTATTTGAAAATGTCACTTAGACGTTTGTTCCGTGCATACACTCAATAACCAGTAGTATTAACGTCTCTCTCTTAAAACAATTTACGTTTTAATTCTCATTGTACACTGATAGTTAAGGATTCGCATAAAGTTTCGATCGCAAGTTTGCACTTGTTGAGTTTACTTCCATGCAGCAATTTTATTTCGGACACACTATTTATATAAATTTAATTTCACGTCTTGATCTTTAGGATAGATTCTTCCGACTGTAAGTGTTCTACACCAACCAGTTACTACTGAGATGGTAAACATTGGTAAAGTAAATTCCTCCATATAACCTCGAAAGATAATGGCTTATTCACTACTCAATATCGACTGGTTTGTTTCGATGTATACTGACATATAATAGTCCATAACCGGTCATATACATTCCACTGATTAATGGATACTAACAAAATATGCAATTACACATTACATGGAACAGTAAATAGAATTATGTATGTCATGACATTCAATTAAAACCACATTATAATGTAATCGCAAATCAAAATAAATTCATGTTAAATAAATGGAACATGCTAATTTATTGACCGACATGTTTGTTCCTAATTAATTTATTTTTCTACCATTTATTTCATTTTCTGAGTTCATATCTCTCATACAAAACAAAAGTTATTTTATTGACGTACTGACGTCATCAGATACATTTCTCATTTTTAATTAAATGTATGGGAAGAGAAATATGAACCGAGAGAAGGATGTGCAAACACATCAACTAATTTCATTCAGAAAGCTACAGTAACCTTTCATGAACAAACAAAGAAACAAAAATAATGGATAGTCCAAATAAAAGTCCGCTTTACTTTTTTTTCATTTTAATGATAAACACAACTTAGTAATGAATGTATTATGTAAATCTGTAAACGCTATTCTTTTGTGTAACCATATATACTGTTTTCTGCTCAATCAATCTTTGGTCGATATAAATTTTTAGATAAATGTAAACACTGTCTGTAAAGTTTTTACAGAGTGTAAAAACTTCAGAACAAGCTGTAAATATTCAATTGAACGATTACATTTGAAATCGATATCCTCGGTTAGAAAGTAAGATCTCGTATCTGCATTATCTTGTATCTGGGTGGAAACGAGTTATGGATCTGATAATCTTCGGGAAAATATGTTGTATGTGTTTGCTGGTTCGACACTTCTGACGTGAGTGAAAAATATATATTGAGAAAACATTAGGTTACCTTGTACCAAATAGAGTTCCCATTACAATTTCTATAAGCCGAGGAGTGGAAACACACATCTCTATCTAAGAGTCCTTTCTTGCAGAAGCTCGCATCTGCATCGGAGCTGTGTGCTCTACAACAAAATCAGTTTGACGTATCTGGTCTAGAGAAAAGGAACATTGTTATTATTAGTTATATGTTTGAAGTGATTATTTATGTATATTTTCAAAGTTATTATAACTTTTAAATGCTTATTAAAATAACTTACCAGGAAGTACCCATGGGAGTATAAAAGAATTTGTTGAAAGGGCACATTACATTAATTTCCATACTGTACTGAAATTATTAAAGTAAGCGTCAACTAATAAACAGTTACCTCTACCACTTAAGCAAGGTCAAAGGCCGCAAGGATCATTCTGAAGCCAAAAGATAGTCTGTTAATTCTTAAATATTAAAATGTTTATCAAAATATTAATCATATCGTCATGATACGTGAGAGATGAACTACATTTCGTGCTATAACAGCAGCATGTCCGTCATCTTGAAATCCGCCATATTGGATTCTGGTCACGGTTTTAAATAGGAAGTGGGTCATGTGATGTTTCAATTTTGACTAAAAGAATATCACACATACACTATTGAAATTAGTTTTAACATACACCTTTGTATATTCTTTAGTTTGTAACTTGTTAACCATCAAATTATTTGTTAGTATTAGTGATGTATACAGGCCGGGAAAAAAAACAGGAAATTTTGAGAATGGGGAAAATTTGCTTTTTTCCTAGAGGCAGATAAAAACTGGCTTTATTGGCGATTTTTTTACTATATCATCACGAATACTCAGTACTTAGAAGATATTTTCTGGTTTTCACCAACTTTAAATTATACTTTAGTGGATGTAATGTATATCAAGACTCTTACAACTTCTTAACAATTCATAAATTAATAACAGTATTAACAAAATCTTGTGAGACTCACCTCTATTCATTTAGCCTCTCTGAGCTGGAATTTGAGTTGACCTTATACGCTAGTGTAAAAATAGGTGAGTATATAACAAAGATTCGGTTGGAATTTTATTACACAATAATAGTGATAGTAATTTATTTGACAACAGTAAAGATGTAGGAATGCATTTTATTTTCTGGAATACTGAGGCAATGAATAGAATGACAGAATACAGCAAATAAAATGTATTATACACAAAATATATTCCTTGATCATAATACTCTAAACCATCATTTCCCAACCTGTAGTCCGCGAAGTTCCAAGAGTCTGCGATAATCATATTATGGGGTCCCAGTAATTTGACGTGTAACGAGAATTTACTTCCAGATATTATTGAGATTTGTCTTTTTATAAAATAACCTAAAAACATTATAGTGCTTTCCACAAAAGCCAAATTAATATCGCACCCAACAAACCCAATGCATATCAATAAATAAATGAAGAACAACATTGAATGGTCTGATATAACACTCTATCTTCCAGTTGGATTTTCACTATACAGTTGAACCACAAAGAAGTGGAAATGCTTAATTACAATTAGCTGAAGGTACTACTTTTTTTTAGTAATTGCAAATTTGGTTGCTTTCGTTCGATATGAACAAAAGAAGAAATTTCATTCGGATTTTTTTGTTTGCAAAACAATACCATTACATACAACTGCAGCAGACTTGTTTAATATCCTTAATAACTTTATCCTTAAAAATAAATTCGAATGAGACAAATGTGTTTTGATTAGTTCAAATGTGCCGGGACAATGGCAGAGAAACAAAAAATACTTTTTGCACGTGTCCGGTATATTGCACTTTCTGTTAAGTGGGCGCGCTCCATCATCCTTAGTGAATGGCATCCAAGATGAAACCTATTCCCCATAAATTTGCTAACATTTTTAGCATTATCATGACTCGTCAACTTAACTCCAGAATTTTCCCTGCATTGTCTAACGAGATGGGAAGTGATAATTCATGAACATTTACTTTTACATTCTGAAATACACAGCTTATCTCGCTTATTCAAGATGCATGAAGAAGTGAAACTTTTTTGTGATTGATTCAGAATTGTGATCGAAACTAAATTACTGCTTAAGTGAGTTTTCTTGGCTTTGGACACTTGCTTATATTTAACATATTTTCTCATTACTTAACACTTTAAATTCAAGTATCCAAGGCTACATAATCCCTATAAATTCAATGCAAGACAAAATAGAGGCCACAATGTGTACACAAATAAAAGTTTGGGCTTGTTGAATCGACAATAAATAATGCGATTCGTTTCCTATAACGCTGAACGACTTTCTGTCAATACGTGAACCAGAACATCAATAAATATTGTAAGAGCATGAAGAAACATTTGTTTTCCTTGAGTTCCCGACTGAGAGCTTACTTTCCATTTTCCAGCGAATAAAATAATTCAATAGAGAACCCGTTTTTAACAATGAAAATAAGCTATCAAAAGATCCAAAAGAATACCTTATTCTGGATTTCCTGGAGTTGTCCTGCATTTTCCTTCTTGAAAATGTTGTTTCCCAGTTTGTATTTGCTAGACTTTTGGTTACATAAGCGATGTTTGTATCCTGATGTTTCGAGAAAGTCAATTTCACATCTACGACATTTTGTTGCTACTTACTTATGCATGTCAACATTTTCTTGCATTTCTTTATATGAAGAATAAGTACATATACGGATTCAATATAGAACCAGGGTCCTATTTCGTACACATTCTTTACTCTGCACTTTTTGCTTTGCATTAATTTAAGAGTTTAGACTGTTTTATGAATGTGTCCACAAGTTGGCTAAGTAAAAACTGAAAAACATTTTCTTCATATAAACTTCTAAAATATTTGTAGAAATATTCATGAAACACATTGATTTTGCACTCTTAAATATCTTCAAAGTGAAAAGTGCAGATTCAAGACTGTTCATGAAATAGGGCCCAGAGATGCACTTGAGAGTTTCTACTTTGGAGCCAGAGATGAAAAGTTAACAGCCGTAAAACAACACCAGACATTACACCGAAAAAAAAGTGTTAAGTAAAGCAAATTGTTAGATTTTAATATTATTACTTTTAATTCGCGACTTGCAGCATTGTCAGCAACCAAACTACATTCAATTCTACTTTCATATATTGAAATTGTACGCCTTGATTTTAAAAAGAAGCTTCAGATAAAGCAAAAAAAAAGATATATTAATGCAGTATATGCAATGTATGTAAAATGTTTTCTTTGGTTGTAGGACCAGAGGTCCGTAAAGAAACTAGTAAGAAATTAAGCTAACCGCAGCCTGCAAAAGGTTGGGAAACACTGCGGCACTAAATATTTTGAACAATTATTAATTATATATTGAGCAATAGAGCAATGAATGTATTCAAAATTACTCATAGTAATACATTCTAATTTTCAGTAACATGTACCGTATTATATTCATAGTAGCATAAATATGTTGCTTAACTACGAATCGTTTTTCTATAACACCCAGTTCTTTCAAATCCGTTTAAGGTGACATTTGTAAATGTTTCCTCCACACAAAAGGACTCCACAAATATTCAGAAAGCATTGTAATTAAATTACAAACTTATGTTCTTGGAATATAAAGTAATAAGTTACAAAATAACTTACTAGTAGCTTTCATAATCTACCTCTACTTCCCCTTGGAACAGTTCAGAATTCGAACATTCATATTTATATAAAAGTATTTACTTAGATAATACACGCCTATTCTTGGCTTTGGTAAATATATATTTGATAAATCTATGATTAGCGATGTTATTGAGATGTACCAACAAACTAGTTTTTAACAGCGTTAGCTAATCTCAAGGCAATATATGACATTGGCTAAAACCTGGATTGGATAGGATAAACATTTATGGAACACAGTTTTGATTGTGCGAATTCTAATACAGATTTTGTTATTCTAAATGTATACTTGTACCTAACATTTTAACTATACACGTGTATATTAATGATCAAATAATGTTCGCTGCCCCGAAATGGCAAAAAAAAGAACGTTCTTTTCTTTTAAAGTAGCACGAAACATTAAAAAAAAAGGTTTATTAAAACGAGCTATATCCATGTTTTCCAGACATAGCTCGTAATGATTGATAATAATTATTTTGTTATTGTGTTAATATTATTGCATCCTGTGTCGCAGGGTAAATAAAGGATATATGAATGCATTATTACTCTACTTGGAAATGCTTGAGAACAAATAGCGTAAGATATATTGAAGGACAATCCATGAGAAATAAAAGTCATTCAATGCTTGTTTCTTTTCATCTGTTAACTCTTCAACCATCTTTTCTTCTTTCCTTTGTTCCTTTTTCGGAGATTCTTTTGGTGGTGGGGAAGAGTGAACGTCCATTTCATCATCTATTGCTGTCTCTAAATTGACTCCTAACAGAACGCTCAGCGTAGTAAGGACTCGTGTATCATTTAATTTGTTCCCTATACTATTTGGATTACTCTGAAGCTAATGCATAAGTTTCAGGTATTCAGGATCATCCAAATGATCCCGTGTTCGCGGATCATTTCGAAGACAAACTAAAATATCTCGAGACAGGAAAGGATTCGGAACCCCTTTCCCTCCTCTGCTGCTCATCTGTTGCCCTTTCACCTCTTCCAAAGCATCGTTCAACTGAATGTTTCCTTGGTCAAAACGAAGACCACTTTGGTAAGCTTCAATAGCCTCATAGTAACGGCCAGGATAGGCTAATGCCGCTCCTTTCCTAGAATAGCTCTTTCCCCAATCAGGTTTCAGTTCTACTGTCTTTTCATCATCCTTCAGGGCTTCCTGATACTTTCCCGATTTCGCGTAAGCAGCCGATCGATTACTATACAGAACATGATTATTGGCATCTAAGTAAAAATAAAAGTCAGAAGAAACACAGTTGACAAACACAAGTGTATTTTACTACTCTATAGCTTGAATATAGTCAGATAATTTAGAAGCTGGTTGAAGCCGTGATTTTAAATGATAAATCCAATTGGTCGGCTCGTGATTGCAACTTGTGTACATAGAAGACCCACATCGGTTTATCTACAAATTCAATTTATTGGGCAAAACAATGTCTCGCTCAATAACATAAATAAAGATATTTTCTTTGCTCTGCTTCATTGTTTTCCTCTGCTTTGTCTATACAATGTTTGCAATCGTAGATTATCACTGAGTAAGGGAAACATGAAAAATGTAGAAATACAATGTACTAATAATTTCCAATTTCAATAATCTTACCTCATATCACGTAATAATCCTGATCTATTATACCACTTACTCAGGAAAGACTATAGAGCTATCACAAGATGAGTATGCACTAAAGTCTGAGTGTGATTAGGAATATGAAATATGCGATTTTCAGTATTGAGCGTCAGGATGGCTGAGAGAGAATTATTACGTTTGAGTTACAACAATTCAAATTAATCAGAATAGCGTTAAATTTATAACTATAGTGCAAGTTGTTTTCTCTTTTTTTCTAGAGATTATAGTAAACATGTGGTAACATTTTATTTTTTTAGCATGTAAACAAAGGATGAAATGGTTACACTTTACAAAGTATTGAAGAAATGGAATAAAAAAGTAATAATAAAAAGAAATTCACACAGTAGTTCTCATGCAAACATTCTCTGAACTTTACGCAAAAGCGTGCGTGTCACCTCAGCTCTTAACAGTGAGTAATTATTTTTTAACGAAAATTTGTAGCAAGTTATATTCTTTTATTTTGCTTGCACGCATCTATTTTGAGCCAAAAAGTTAATCTGGTTAGATTCCAATATACTTATGCACAGATTCTGGTCATCAGCTGATCTGAACACCACACCAAGTCCATAGTATGCACAGAAAAGAAGGGGATAATGTACACGACACTGTAACTGTTCCATCAATGTCTGCTCAAGCGACGAAGTCCCTCGATGAACACTCCTTGTTATCTACTGGTTAATTAAAGCAAGCATAGGGACCGTCCAAGAATGCAAATGCACACTCCCTTTGGTTCACCTTGCTAGTGAAACTGGTTGAGATCATACACACACGAAACAATATATTTATTGTTGCCTTTCCTTTTTGTTCGGAAAACTAACAGCAAAGCGTTTCTCACAGAACACTGAAGAAAGTTGTTACTGATGTGAAGTACAGAACTAAAACCAACAAATATCTCTGAGACATGTAATATGCTTGAAATTCTCTCTACTGCACTGTCATTTAAGTTTGCACATGATGTATTCATTCGCGAAACACAACACAATCCAACATGTTGCATATAAGATCGTAAGTCATACTTCGAATTTTGACTAAGACGAAACACTCTTCAATTTTATTAATTACTTTGCATAGTATGGCATTTAACCAAGTTGAAAGGAAAATATCAACTGAACTTAAAATTTCAGTGTTATAGTTCCACAACTATTTGTTCTCAGTCACGTTATCAACTGTCACCAACACGTGATTTCGAGCATTGTATTACTCCGCTGGACGAGCGTTTGTTTGCCGTTTTTTGCTTTGGTCAACACCAGTGTGCATATTGGTTTTCGACTATAGAGTTAACAAACTTCAAATATAATTCTAAAACACATCAACGTCTTCAGGAAGATGATCTGGACGACTTGGGCATGTTTGTATGACAATATTAAACATGCTATTAATGTAGAAATACAAGCTCGTGGAGTACAACCTACAAACCCGCCCAAACTAGAGATACGAACGATACGGTGTTTACATCTTAACATTGAAGTTGCTACTGGTTCTCTGCTCGATCACCGGGCAGTAGAGGAACCTAGTTTACCCATAGCGCTTTTTGCACAATAATTCAGATTTATTACGTAATTGTCCTTACAGTTCACATGAACAATAAGAATACTTATAAATCAACCTTATAAGCATTCATAGAGTAACAAAGAACTATAATATGTCATAGCATATACCTGAACATATTACCAAATAAGGATAATAGTATGATGCAGAAACGACTGTTGGTACCTAGGATTGTGCCTGCAATTCGCGATAATTTTTAAAATTGCTTGAGAATAGGGATATTCCCGTCTTTAAACACATAAAAAAATGAGAAGGTAAAGAAACGTCCAACAAAATCTATCGATGCCATTACAAAAGTAAATGAAAAATCTTTATTCTGTCTCCTTAAAGAAGCTTAAAATATTTAAATTATTACGAGAAAATATTAATTACCAATGACAAATTTGAGTATGGATATAGATTCCCATATTATTTTTTAATTAAAAAATATAGCTAGAGCAAGAAATTTTCAGACTAATATTGAATATACATATGGAAACCAGAACGGTGAATGTAATTAAACATGATCACTAGTAATGTTTCATACAAGAACTCTGGACCGTTCATTGATATTATAACATAATATAAATTCAAATATCAAATGAGCGAACTCATTTTCGAATAATCCTGGCATAAGTAATAAAGATTATAATAAATTATGTTTATAATTTCACATTACCATTTAATACACTAATACT
>JAGDQP010068029.1:497-11075 GCA_022664845.1 Lepisma saccharinum
AACAACTGCAACATTTTCAGATACTCTTTAGCTGTCACCATTGTTTCTTTCAGCGGGGTATCCGGGAGTATTACCCCCTAAACTGAGTCAATCACTCCCTCCTAATTGAAAACAACAAATATTGTAACAACAAGGGGCCGTTTATTGTTCTACTACCTTGTAGAATTAGGCCTATAACCTGTGTAGCAAAGCGAAAAAGATATCAAGGAAATTTTCAATTGCAAAATTCTAGTCTGTCACTCAGAATAAGTAAAAATGTCCCGTGTCAAGATTATTTTTCTCAAGCTGCAACATTTTGCAGAGGTGGCTAGAGTTTCTACAGAAAACAAAAGCCTCAGTCTGCGGGATCATAAATCGACATGATGATTTTTAGAAAGAACAGGACTTATGCGACAAATATGCTTTGCATCTCTGTATGTGTGTGTGTACCTAAGAGAGATTACGCCCTCTCCCCTCTTTCACTCCCTTTAAAGAATATTACAATATCCCCAAGGACATTTTTCCTGAAAGAAACACTGAAACGGTGTCTTCACTGAAGAAGGATGGTCAGCTAACTTGACTGTGCATGATCCTACACTAAACATTCATATTTCGGCTGTCTTTCTCGGTCTCTACCGTGACTCTTCAAGTCTCTGACCCATAAAACCGTGCATCGTGTTTATTCACTATGCCACTGAACAGTGATCCAAAATTCAAAAATCCGTGCCAAAATTCAAATTTTCGCCAGTAAATTCTTGAAAATTTCTTTATACACATTTATTTGATCAACTTCTTAGAATGTTAGATCCTGATATTTTATTATCGATAGGGTCGTTTATATTTGTATCAGGAGTGTTCAAACTAAGTATAAGTAGTTATATTTTGTTCGAGTTTTACCTTACAAAAAGAAAGTTTCTAACTAAGTCAATCAATTAGGAGTCTATAAAGTTGAATAAGTTACATAACATATGTCTTTTTGTACTTCTTTTATAAAGCTAAACATAATATATATAAGTGTTTTCTTTCTCTCGTAAAGTTTTTGTAATTTTTGTGTCATGATTTATAATTATACTGTATAAACCTACAAAACATTTCGTACAAAATTGGGTTGACTTAGTTACACTAAAACATCCCTCAGAATACATGTAATAATACTTTTCTTAAAAGAAAATGGTGCGGAACCATGCGGATGAACAATGTAGATATTGTTTTTCTGAACCCCTGCACGCTTGTCCACCATCAACTTGGACACACCGAAAGCAAGGGGATGCAGAACGACAAATAACGGGAATAAAGCCCGGGCATGTTTTAATAAACCAAACATGGCTACTTCCATCACAATGGTTATTGACTGTCTCATATTGTTTGACAGGTTTGTCGCTATTTAAAAAACCATGGCATGTGGCCATAACATAAATGAGATAGCCTTTGAAAAATACGCTTTACAGATAGCGCGTATTTTCATACAACAATACCCCTGGTACTATATGCCTACGTACGTGCATATTTTTTTTCAAATTACTATGTATTGGCTAAGTGTCGGAGAAAGCACAAGAGGCTCGAAATACGGACCTTAAGTTATTCTGTGTGTCACTTGCAAGAAACATAAGGTGTTGACTCAAACCAACACGTTTTCAGAAGACTTATTAACATCTGATTCCCTTAGTTCTACAAACAGACAACTTCATCGAAAGTCAAAAGGGTCCATCCCCCCGGAGGTAATGAATCTTTAAGAGCTTTTGTGGTCATAGCCACATATCTGAAGTATCAACATAGGAAGCAGAGGAGATGGAAGAGGCTGCAGGGATTGTGGTAGCGGTTGAGGATGATGTATCTGATGATAAAAGTAATGTATCTGATTAATTATGCATGTTTTTCCTGTTTTAACAACAGTGTTTTAATTAAAACGCATTATTTTGGAACATAAAAATACAAATAAAAATAACATTTTCTTTATATATATATTTTACCTATTTTTGTCAAATTTGAACTCATATAACGATACAAATTCATGCAGAGTTCGCAATTGGTAAAATTTAAACACCATAATTCATTTTGGATTAATTTTGTAGCAAAATCAAATTTTGCTACCTTTCTCCTTATTTCGGATCAATGTGCACTGGTAGCACGTTGACTTATCCGAAATAAAACAACACACACACGTTGAAAGTAATCATTGTCTTCACCAACGTAGGATAACATAATGACACCAAATTTACAACAGCGGTTGAAGTATGTGGTTTTCAAAGCCTGCACAATTTGTACCTTGTACGCACGGAACCTGAAACATTTGTGAACAATACGGTACTCTTGAGAATTTGTTGCGAACAGCACTATTGGGGTTTTGTAACTTATATGAGGCACGACGAACTTATATTTTTGGCCTTCGCGTACAGGTCGTTCGCACTGTCTCTACAATTTATTTTGATGCTAATGAGTGCCCCCTCATGAAAGATCAAACACACTCCATGTTTTCTTGAACTTCTTGTGCTAGAATCTTATACTTTAAGCATTACGTGGTGACCTATTATACGTTGTCCGAAAATTCTTTTGAACAATTTTCGGTGACCGTGTTTCATGATACCACACCACACACTGCTCTTTTCCGGACTTGAATACATTATTTTGGATACTGTGCTTCTTTAACTTATACCAAATTAATGAGGTCTGAAGCAAACTCGGTGAGTTTTCCTACAATTTGCCATAGGTTTCAGTTCTCTATTTTACAGTCTACAATAGTTAACAAGGTAATAACAGAGTACAGTCTATTGACGGATGGGATAACACTTTGAAGCCGCCACTGTTTCTAGCCGAGATGTAAAACTATTTGAACTGTCACGCCAGGGTCGCTGGTTGAACACGGAAGGAAATTCCTGTAATTCCACATTTGGCATAAACACCGAGACAGCAAAGCAGAAGTCAGGAGAGGTTAGCGAGATACTACCACGACGAGATTGAAGAAATTACGGCGAGTCTGCGCCATTGCTAGAATTAGGCAGATCCTGCTGACCGTGCAGCCAAAGGCTTGGAAGGCTTTGGGCACCATAGAGCCAGTCATTCTGTGGGACCGAATGAATTAGGCGTCACTTTTGTACTAACAAACTAGCTAGTTCTTGGATAGTTTTTGGAGCCTTGTGGGTATTTGGAACGTTGGAGCTAGCGACCCCTTTCTGGTAAGTGGAACGTTGATTCTGGAATGCTTAGATCTGAAACTCATTGCCTCTGGTGGAATTCATGATTAGTTGGTTCAGTTATAGGATTAATAAACCCCCTTTTTCTAAGATTTGAGTTTAGTATTCCATTTGGTTCCTAGTGTCAATTCGTCGTTTAATGTCTACCTTTTAGCTACGTCGTCCCAGAAAACCCGATCAGGTGTTTGTCGCTTCAAGGTAAGGATTTCCGCAGGTTCACCAGACGAACGCTGGGAAGGATATTCACCTCCTTGATCCCGGTTGATTGGAGGCTACATGGTGATTCGTACATTACCAGAGTATCCTCTCGGTATCCTCCTCCTTTAGGTAAAATATTTCCTCTGTCACGTCAGGCGAATACTTCGATGGTGCTCAGACTTAAGAGACAGAAAATCTTAAGTCCACAATCTATTGTAAGATTACTTGATCATTTTTATTGTCGAGTATGAAATTTATCCACACATCGAAACTAATGGGCAAATAAATACAAGCCTATTTACGTGTAAGTATATCTTCATAACGAAAACTAAAAACCATCGTCATATGATAAATGTTAAAATCTTTCTAGGCCTTTGTCTATTTCTTATCACTTGAACTCAACGTTAGACACTACGTTCCCCACATTTTAAAGGAAAACAGGTAAAGAAATCTGTGTTGATTAGCATAGAGGTCACCTCAACAGCTGGTGTTCAGTGATGTTTCTTTTTTAAGTATTATAGTCCTCACAAATAACATAATGTATGTATTGGAACTTGTAAAATATATTGATTACACTTGAAGAAGCATAGGTATTAAAATACTGTTTTTTGACTATATTTTCGTCACATATTTTGGATTAATTGGAATATTACAAAGCTCCTTTTTTTCTAATATATGGGACCTTGTCAGTTCACTTCATTATTCCTTTAGGGAGCTTATGTACTTTTCTTTCTAACAGCGTTGCATGCAAACCTCAAAGCGATTGATTGCTGAAAGACACCATGGCCCGGTTCACGCGAATGAGCAAACTGACGTCAACGCATCATCTAAGATGATTAGTAGAGAAAAGAGAGCTTCAGTCTCTCGATCGAACGGAGGAAAAAGACTCTCAAAGAGGGGATGTTTCCTGCAACGCAACGTTAGGTACAATAGCATTACTGTCTGGTTGAAATTTCATCTCGAATCATCCAGTGATGCGTTTTATTAACCCACCTTTTCAATAGGGACTTCAAAATTAAATTATAGCAAGATTCTTTGCTGAAAAGATTTGTGGGGTTAAAGGCGAAGTTTTATTTTCCGAATTCAGGTCTTTTCCTGAAGGTAGGTATATTGTTTGTTTTGTAAGTTGCGCTAACATTACGAAGTAGAAAACTACTTGTGACGAAATTCTGTGATATCATGTTTATCGACATGTATTTCTTGTGCTAGATCCCTCATAATTTATTTGATGCAATATCTGATAATTTTAGAGTGAAAACAGTGATAAACTTGGAACGAAGAAGTGCTCTCATCATATCACCATCCTGTCAATGCTGATATATGGATTAAGGTTCATAATGCAAAATTTTCTTTCGCCACCAACGATCCGAGTCCTGCTTCTAATCCTTCCGTGAAAATTGCTTGAAATATGCTGTATTACTATGAACTTACGGGATTGTTGTTAAAGTAAAGAAATATTCGTTCACATACGAAGTGTGAAATTTAATTAGGATTTGTAGCTAAATAATAACATCATATAACCAACATAATTTAAGTACATTTTAATACTACAGGATGAGTCAAAAGTTCCAAAACGCGATTTAATTTTGAAAACAGAAAGGAAAATGAAATACCTGAGTACCCCACCAAAGTTTTAGGATATTTGCGGAACATGGGTCCCATCTTGAAATCCACCATATTGGATAACGGTAGTTTTTTTAATTGGAAGGGAGTAATGTAACAAGTAAGATTAAATATTTTTCACTGAAATACATTGTAGTACTCACTTAACAGCAATATGTTTTGGCTCAAAAGCTAACAACACAGAAAGCTGAAACAACTACTTCCAAAAGACTCTTCGATGTGCTATTTGATGCGTTTAATGTGTTTCTGAACACATAGGTGTTTGGTCGTTATTCACCCTCTACTATAATATCTGGAGAAATACTGGCACACGCCTCCAGGGTATGAGTTGAAGGTGGTGTTTGTCGCGGATTTTTGCAGCATACGTCAGTTATTTAAGATGACTCCACAGATAGAAGTCTAATGAGTCGGATGATCTGGGTGTCAAGTCAACAGGACCACGCCTTCCAAGCAAGTGACCAGAAAATTGAACATTGAACCATTAGTAAACATTTGTTCCGTAATGTGGTAGAGCCCCATCTTGTAGGAAATAATAGGAGAAACTGGCGTCTGCAGTCAGATGGGAAGTTAGTAACTGTTTTCTGGAGCATATCCAGGTAGCGCTAAACATTGTGGATATTTTCGATGAATATGAGCCTTATAATACGGCTTCCTCATATGCCACACAATACCATACCGTTTATATCAGACAAGACTTCGATGGTTCCGTCCAGTGAGGGTTGCTGTGATTACTACGGTTAACCTCACCACAGACGCAGTAATTAGCCTTGTCATTAAAATAAACTGTTCTATGCGAATTAGGAATCTCAATGATGATGTTCTTAAAAGCTCGACACATCAATCAGGGTCATCTTGTGGTAGTTACTGCTGAATTTGTAACTTGAAGATATGTTGTTTATTTGTATGAAGTAATGGATACCTCAGCGGTACCACATTCTGCTGTGGGACATAGTGTGCTGCGCTGTGAACTAGAAAACGAGGTCAAGTTAAGGATCCCTTGTCGGTTGCAGTTTACGAGCGACCGCTATGTGGCTTGTATTCAACAATCCCATTGTCTCGAAAGTTGCCGATCAGGAAAGTGACAGTGGTGTGTGAAATTGGTGGTCTTTCTGGGTGTCCTTTTTTTAAATCTGTGGCTATGATACGACAGCTGCGCTCTCCAAACATAAGGATCACACAAATCCTGTACTCTTTAGTTAATATTACTTACATTGACCTGAAAAACCAATAGTATTTTCTTATTTTTTTGTGTTAATAACTTTTTACAGCCATATATTTGTCCAATCTGATCACGACAATACATTTCTGAGAAAACTATGGTCTTATCTGATAATATATGAACTCGTCTCATTTGAAAAAAAAAAAATGACTTTATCCCGGGATAGGGGCTTTCAAGATGACCACTGTGCTCTAGAGCAGCGTTTCTCAACTTTTTCATCCCGCGAACCCCCTTTACCATTCTTTCTATGCGGCGACCCACAATTATTTTATTTTGTGTAATTTTTGCTTTTCATTTCAAAACATGACAGTTTATTTCTTGTATTTATAATAAATATCCTTATTATATTACTCAAAAACTATTGAACAAACTACATAATCTTTAGTAACGATAAAAATAGCAAGCAAAATAAAATACTTTCTTTGAAATTTATTAGTTTTAACCTACAAAACTCTAGTTAAGTTTATTTCTTACCTCCCCTCGCGACTCCCTTGGACACATTTCACGACCCTCAGGTTGAGAAACCCTGCTCTAGAGGTACCTTAAAGGACAGGTATTTATTACTTCTTCCTACTTATTCTTACTTTAGTACCCCCTCACTTATTCTTTCATGGGGTACTCCGATATTTTATTGTTCTTTCGTTAGCGGAATAAATTAGGGCACTGTTGAACTTTGACTCAACTTGTACATTACGTTAACTACACCTCTAATCTAAAACGCTCCGGGAAGCGGTCCTATTGACTAATGAGGGCCTGTTAAAATGTTTATATGTGAATAGATAAAAAGTGAATCGAATAAAAACGTGAAATAGTTATATAGATGAATGGATAAAAAAGTAAAAAAATATAGAAAATAGTCATAGTATATTAAACGTGATTCATGGGCTCGCCACCTCTGTAAAGAGGTGTGAGAAAATGAGGAAACGACGTATACATGATGCATTGTAGAGCCAAAAAGAGAAAGCTGCAACAGAAAAGTATGTACGTGTAAGAAATTATGTAGGATATATGTGTGTATGTCAAAATGTCCTATGTGCACTCGAATCCCTCCAACATGCTGCCAATACGCTAAATTGGCAACTCGTCGCCTGCTTAACTAGACCTCAAAAGAGTACAATAGTGAAACGTAAAGGTTTGAGATTAATAGATGTTTGCAATAATGGTTGTTTTTTGTCATTTCCTGATATTTTATTTCTCTGACCTGCATGTTCTTGGAAATTCCACATTATGACTATTTTTACAGTTTTATCCAACTCTGAAATGCTTTGAAAGACGAAAAGGAAAACAAGATTCTTGAACCCTTGCATTGAATGTTATATTGTATTACGTATCTACCTGGTTATGTTTCTTTCAGAAGATTTCGTTCGGGGAGGTGGGGGGGGGGTCACGAAAATTATAATATTGTATATTGACTCCAATGTACTAAACCATAAAATAACAATAATGTATGTTACTTAACAACATGTTCCTTACTTAACTGTTATTGTTACTTCCTTAGTTAACCTCAAAATAACATGAACAATATTTATAGAATGTGCTATTATATACGTATGAGTAATACAACTGTTGAGACTAATTCTTCTGGAGGTGCGGTTGAAACCCCCCTGGGGGCAAAGCCCTATCGAAAGCATGCCTGAAAGAAACAGTGGGCTCAACAGAAATGGTGCTGACGCTGTGGTGTATTTAACGCAGGTTGCATCAGTATTGTCAAGATCACGTGGATTTGAATGTTAGTCAGGTCGAGTATCATATGGCCTGATCCAAAATTGCCTAAAGGTCTTCAATAAAATTCAATTCAATTCACTTCGAATATCATGACTGCAGGCTTTACATGCTTTCAGTAGTCATCACCCAAATACCGGGATAATACCTACAGTGGTATCCTTAACCTGTTGTTTACGACTCTTCCCTGTAAGTTGTATTCGTAGAAGTATAATCTGCAATATTTCAAATAGCTCCAGAGACACTACAACCCACAAATACACAAATTACGTAAACATTATGTCTAATATTCAACTCTGAAAAATAGCGGGAATGCAGAGTGTGAAACTGTATTCGTGAATCACATGTTCTTCTATCACTCAGAATTGCTGAGTAGAATAAGTGATTTCTAAAAGTCGGATGTTTCATTAGCTAAAGTTCACAAAAGACGTCACGCTTTCTTGTAAGTGGGAAAAGCCGAAAAGAAAACAAGCCGTGTGCTGAACGTCACGACACTGACGTCAGAGTTCTCCTGTGACGTATGATGACGCTCTCCCTATTAGCTGCATAGGAAGAGGGAAGTGCCAAGTTATTGTTGAGACTTTGTTGTCTTGACGAAGTTTACTGAATACTTTTACTGAAAGGGTAGCGGAAAAGAAAATGACAGATAATGAGAAAAAATATAATAGGATGTTTAACAATATATATCCTGGTAAATGAGCTTTAAGTATTTGGGATACGATGAGATGGGTAAGAGAAATTGTTTTGAATGATATACAGGGGATATGCAAAATAATGAATTTGTCTGACGGTGAAAGATGAAAAGTATACGAGTGAAATGGAAAATGAAAAGTATTGTAGAAGACAATATCTTGTGTTATTTAAGTCATATTTAGAGTACGGTATTTAGAGTCATCCTGTACACCCCTTTTCTGGAGGTGTAACAAAGAGAATTATATTTCCAAGAAAGGCCAATTATTGAAGTTCGAGTTGTTGTAACCTCAGAGTATATTATCATCAGTACAAGAACCCCTTCGTGGTAAAGGGGACAGTGACGCAAGAATACTACTTACAAAAGAAATCATATTCATTTTGCGAGTGACTTTCTTTGTGTCACTATGGCGAAACAGTGACACAAAGGAAGTCACTCGCAAAATGGATTTTGTGTCACTGTTCCCTTTACCTCGAAGGGGTTCCTGTACTGATATAACTTATTTTATAAGGCTGCATATTATTAAAAAAGTGCAGTCTTCATACAAAAAGTCGATTTTGGACTATGATAGGTTACGTATCTCGAAAACGGCAACTTCTATCAAAAAATTAAGCTTCGAACTCGTTCTGTGAAAATTCTGTGATTGGGTTATAAAGGTCATAACTTTTGAACCCCTTCACCGATTTTGACGTGTGATACACCGTTTGAAAGGTATTGAAGCGTAGATTACGATTCCGCAAATTTGGCTTGCGTATATGGTTTGGGGTCAGTGCTATCATCAGAAATGTGAAATTCTAATTTTTTTTTCAAACCGCCCTAGGGGGTCCCAGGGAGGTCCTACCGATCCATTTTTTTCTGTCTTAGTATAGCAAAGAGCTTTCAAATACAAGTTCAAGCATCAAAACTGGCCTTATAGTTCCTAGCCCGTGTATGAGTTACTGGTCTCCCACCAGGCACATCCTCACGTGGCGGATAGGGGAATGCCGACCATGGTGGGGACCGGAAATATTCCAGGGCGGACCAAAATCAGTACTGCTGCCTTGCAGTTAGTAGAGGGATCTACAAAGGCTAGGGGAAGGTAATTCCGAACAAAAATATCATGGTGAAGGGAAGCAGCTTCACCATTACCACCCTGAGGCTGAAGATGAATGACATCGGCAAGGCTCAGAGATGGACAGAGGACGACATCTTGAATGTTTACCTTTACTGCGAGGTCGTAGAGCTGACAACTCTACACCACTAAATCATGTCAAGAAATAGTAACAGATGGTTCAAGGATTCTCGTGGGGTAAAATATTCCGGGGGTAAACTAATCCCTCATTCGGATCTCCTGGCGGGGACTGCTTCAGGGGGCTCCAAGAACAGGATTAAGAACGACCTTAGAATAGGAACGTGGAACGTACGAACGTTATACCAAACGGTGCTCTTCAGGTGACGGTACGCGAGACCGAGAAATACGAGCTAGACATATTAGCGATACAAGAAGTTCGGTGGGAGGGTCAAGATAGCATCTGACTGGGCAAGTACACTTTCTACTACCGGGGAACACAGTCTCACGATTTCGGAATAGGATTACTCATTATGAACAGCATACTTCCGGCGGTTCAGAATAAGAGAGACTATTTTACGTTGCGATACGCACTCGTTGGTGCAACAAGGTTTAATAAATGCCTATGCTCCGACCGAGGTGGCTAACGATAACGACAAAGATATACTCTACGATGAGCTAGAAAGACTGTTTGACCGATTACTGAAGTGTAATTCGAAAATTGTGTTGGGTGATTTCAACGCAAAGGTAGGGAGGGAAGAAAAATATAGACCTGCTATAGGCAAATACAGCTTTCACGAAAAGACCAACAACAATGGACAAAGATTGATAACCTTTGCGATTTCGAAAAACCGACTGGTAAAGGTCATGCATTTGAACACGAAGACATACACAAATACACATGGGT
>JAGDQP010068030.1:0-11075 GCA_022664845.1 Lepisma saccharinum
TAAATAAAGGCTTAGTCTAATAACAGTAGATAATCAAACACACACGTAAGTTAACAAAAAAAATGGTATTTAGGCTCCTGAATATTGAGACATCTTCAAGTTAATACATATTCCCATATAGCAATGTAAGGTCGAGACAGGCTTGCGAGGCGATAGCAGCGCCACAAAACAAGTTTAGGACTTCTGCAATTTAGGACTTGTGCAATTTAGGACTCGTGAAATTTAGGACTTCTGCAATTTAGGACTTCTGCAATTTAGGACTTGTGCAATTTAGGACTTCTGCAAAATCCAGAAAATTGGCTTCTCGTCTTTTAGGACTTGTGGAATTTAGGACTTGTGCAATTTATTACTTCTGCAATTTAGGACTTCTGCAAAATCCAGAGAACTGGCTTCTTGCCTTTTAGGACTTCTGAAATTTAGGACTTGTGCAATTTAGGTCTTCTGGAATTTAGGACTTGTGGTGCTACCCCGTTTTACTGAAATAAACAATGAATAAAAAGAGTTTATACAGTTTATTGAAATCGCATGTAGAAGTAGCTAATATTTAGGTTAATTTGAATCATGATGCTTTATGCAGATATTATTTTGAACTTACACTGTCGCGTACAGTACAAGTTAATTTTCTTCGGAGTGCGCGCACATTAAGCTTTCAGTGTTTTGTTTTTTTATGATTTTCACATTGATTGAGTTAAATATTTGCTACAGGGACATTGTACACTAGCGGACAATATCGTTGTCTTCTGGCGGATAGGTAGTATGTTAGAACTTTTATTTCTCCTACTTTTCCTCTTTCCGCTAGAATACGACGAATGTCACTAGTCCAGTTTTCAACTGTAGGTCCTACTGTAGTGCGTAGTCCATTACTGGTGCGTGAGAGCGTTTGCCATTTACTCGTTGTTCTGAGAGATTCAGAATGTTTTATTTTTGCTACCTTTACTATTATTTGAGTTTTTAAAGTTAACTTACGTGACTTGCGTAATTTTATGGATAAACTTTGGTTTATCGCCTCCAGTCTGAAGTCAGTGTGTATGGAGGCTTGGGCTACTGTGGCATTTTCCATGCGGTGATGTGGGTTGTTCTCTGCGCTCTCTTCTCTGGTAGGGTGGGGAATTCTTTCCTTCTCTGTCCTCCCCCGTCTCTTTTCCATCGCTTATGCTCATTTCTATATCTGTGCTATATTTCGGATTTTAGTTATCCTTCGGTAATCGTGTGTACTCTCTTCTTGATTTTTCCGGTACTGGCGTGTCCTAGTGATAAGAGATGATGTTCATTTTGATTCGATAGTCTGATTCTTTATATTTCTCGTACGTTATGTGGCCGTGGGTCATGACCTCGACTGGTGAAGTCGTGACTTAGCTTCGAGTGACCCTTTTGAGTTGGTCCATTTGGCCGGCTTCCAGTCTGAGTGTCATTGTAGACTCTTCGCGAGCGTTACCCACTTGTCCACAGGAAAGTGAGGTTCACTTTCTTTGTTTCTCACCCTTCTTTTGGGGAAAGGCACACTTTGGGGCACTTCTAGTTGTGAAGATTGGCGAGGCTTCACTGGGAAGCGTCACGAGTTTTCTGATGTTCAGAAGTTATGCTGTTTTTCCCCGCCCTTATCCCGCCTTGAACCTTTTGTGTTCTCAGGTGATACGGTTCAGTTTGTTCTGGTTTTGTTGGTTTGTTGGTGTGTGTGTGTGTGTGTTTGTTTGTGTGTGTGTGTGCGCCCTGTGTGCAGTGTCTTTCAATATATAACATTTATGTCCTTCTTTCTTCAGAAGTACTTAGCTAAACTTCACTCTGCCTACATAGTTTTACTTATTACACAATGCCGAACAAAAATATACGTATTATCCATTCTACCTGTAATTTTTTAATTTTCTGACACCCACTTGCACTTAGGGCTGCAAGGTGCAAGCTGGCTGTTATACAGAATTTCCCGTATTTTAAGGTGAGAAATGCTGTCCCGTTTCAACAGCATACGGGACGACTGTTTTCCTGTATTTAAACATTTTGCTTCTACCGTGAATACAACTATGCATTTACCGATTCTGCACTTCACTCGATTCTTCTAAATTTAACTTTCTTAGCTGGCTGCGTTACAAGCATCACTGTGATACTAATATTGTGAAGAAACTACTTACTCTTTATTTGAAAGATAATACGGAATTTTTGTTGTTATATATACAGATGCTTATCAGAATAATGGAAACACCTGAACGAAAGTGCAACTTCCAGATTAATATGGTGTCGGGCCACCTTTCGCCTTCAGAACAGCCTGGATGCGACGTGGGATGGAGGCATAGAGGTCGTGAATGGTAGCAAGTGGAATATTACACCATTCCTCGTGCAGGGCATCGGCCAGTTCTGTGAGAGAGGATGGAGGTGGAAATCGTCGCCGGAGTCGTGTTTCCAAGATGGACCACAGATGTTTAATTATGTTGAGATCTGGGGATTGGGCGGGCCAGGGGAGGTGTTGAACTTCATCCCGATGTTCCTCAAACCACGCTGCAACAACTCCAGCTGTGTGAATGGGTGCATTATCATCCTGGAATATGGCGTCATTGTCCGGGAACAACATCCGGACCATAGGATGCAAGTGGTCTCCTAAAATTGCGACATAATCGTTGGCAGTGATGCGTCCGCGAAGTGTGACCACAGGACCCAATGAAAACCATGATATTGCGGCCCACAGCATCACCGTGCCGCCGCCATGTTTCACAGTTGGGCGGAGACACTGCAGATCATACGCTTCTTTGAGCGTTCTCCACACATAAACACGGCCCGTGGTTTGGAACAGGGTGAATGGTGACTCATCCAACCATACCACACGTTTCCAGTCGTCAACGGTCCAAGTTGCATGGTCGCGGCACCATTTGCGGCGTGCTAAAGCGTTCTGGTCCCTGATGAGAGGTTTGGCCCGTGCAACACGACCCCGTAAGTTCATGTCATGTAATTCGCGGCGGACTGTGATTGTCGAAACAGGTTGGGGGAGGTGCTGATTGAGTTCCTCCGTCACTTGCGCCGCAGTGGCACGACGGTTCCGCGTGACAATGAGCTTTAATACACGGCGTGCCCTGTCACTGATGCTTTTCTTCCGCGCACTGTTCCGCTTCCCCGATGTGGTTTTCCCGTGTGTTGTGTAGGCCGTCATCACCTTCGACACTGTCCCTGGCGACACACCTAACACACTAGCCACTGCCGTCACACTCACTCCACATAACCGCGCACCAACAATTTGCCCTCTTTGAAACTCTCAGAGGTCTCCCATTTTACACTACCTCCGTCTGCTGCAGCCACTGCACACTCCTGTTCCACGTCGCCTGACGTAGTATGGAGACCGACCTAACACAGCACCACCAGCAGTCCGGCGCTGCGGTCGCCACGACACCACTGCCAACCCATACATCAGACGTGTTGCCAACTACAGGTGTTTCCATTATTCTGATAAGCATCTGTATATATGTATTCACTTACATTTGTTCGTATTTTAATTTGCATGATTTTTATGAATAAGTTTCTTCTCGGAAAAATGAATTACGTGATACTGGAGGCACTAATCAAAACTATCATGTGAATTCAAGATTGGTATTTTTTACTCGAAAGTTAACTTACATCCTGCTCCAAATGTACTGATGTTAACTTATCTTCTGAGCATTCTTGCTTCAAACGCATTTGCTGAGAGAGTTTTTTATTTAATTCTTAAAAGCAAATGGAGAGATGATAGGAATAAATGTTCAGACTCTAATAAAATCCAAACTTCAAGTTTCACATAGTTTTAATAACAATTTTCAGGAATTTCAGGGCGTGATTAAGGGAGATGCAGCACTACTGGCCAGTGTTAAAAGTTATAGTATAATATTACGGGTTTTAGTGTATATTAAAAAAGAAAGAAAGCAGTAACACAGATAATATATATTTTACTATATATGATTTGTTAATTATCATAATATACATCCTTAAAATTCAATAAGACATTTTTGAGTTTTTCCTTGAATTAACTGTCATGACCTGTCCTGTATTGCTATTCTAGAAACCTGGCAGCCCTACTTGCACTATCTGCACCCAAAATGATTCGTACATTAATTTCCTTTCCAGAATTTTTAAGACAGCCCTTGTATTAATAAAATTCATTGTGAATTATGGTCAGTTTATTGATTTATGCTTACGGTTTAATTTTGTTCGAATATCCCAGATAGCACCCAGACTTGCAGCAAGGTTTTACGAGGTTTGGGATTGCAAGTTTCCACAAAGCTTGGCATTGCATTGGTGCAAACTTGCTACAATCTTTCCGGCTGACACGTGCGAAATTTGCTATAAATTTTGTGGCGGAAAACGATTCTTATGTCTGCATTGGGGCTCGAACTTAGGATCTTCCATTCTGTTTGTAGTCGATCACTCTATTGACTGCTCTATCGGGCCACACTTCACTATCTTCTATTTTAGTAGTCCTTTTATGTTACGAAGACGGTTTCTTAAGTAAATCCACTGGTATGCTGAAATTCGAAATTGTGAAAGCTCATTGATCCTGTGTTAGAGCTATGAAGCTTGCTTTGTTGATTTTTCGAAAGCGAGAATCTTCAGGAAAATCATAATGATGTGTCTATGATATGCTACATTTTTGGTCTTTGTATTATGTATAATCAAAGAAACGAATAATTATCTAACTTGAATTGTTTAACGTATATTCAGGAAATGCTTACAATTTTGAAAATTGTGTAAAATGTTGAAAAATACAAAAGGAAGGAAAGGGGAGGAAATATTTTTAAGTACAAACCAAAAGAAGTTGTTAATTTTTTTGTGGAAACTCGGCATTCCAGATAGTAATCCAACAGGAAAAATCACTGTTAAGGCAGCTTTAGACGATACAATTTCTCGTACGATCTCTCGAATGATAGAATGTATACAATCCATAGTATGAGTCTTTCGTACGATAAATCATACAATATTGTATAGTGTTTTACACGGTACAATTTTGGATACGACCCACACAGTACACAATGTTGAATTAACGTTTTATAAACGTTGAAAACGTTGAATTTTGACAACGTTGTATTAGGTGACGATGAATCACACGTTTTTTCAACGTAATTTAATAAACGTTTAAAGAATGACTCGTAGTAAACGTTTATTAAACGTTGGATTAAATTGTTCTCTTAAACCTTCTTAAATGGTGGAAAGCACAACGTTGTTTAAACGTTAAATGTTTTTGAGTTTCCCTAATCTACAGAAACAATTTCCAGTGATAGTTTTATGCTTAATCTTCACTAGGTGTTATATAATATTATTTTCTTGATAGGAATGCACTTCTATTTGACATAAATACAATGCCTACGCTATGAATTTGTCTTCTGTTCTCTCATGAAAACCGGGAAAGGCAGGACATCGGTGCAGCGAGAGATCGAAATGACAGGAGGAAATTCGAATAAGTTGCTCAAATGATTTTCTTTGTATGTTCTTCGTAGAATAGGTTGTCTCATCTTGTTAAAAGCATTAAATGTGGTACTGACAATTCTCAGACTTACTGAATGAATCAAACGATTCCACGAGGCAACCTAATTCTGTTTTGAAAATGCATAACTTTTTTATTTCCCAATGGGAGTGAGTTGGAATTACACATAGTTAGAGGACCTTAACGTTGTGGGCGAAGGCTTTTTTGTCTTCATTTCAATTTCCAGACCGTTTATGTTGGGTTACGTGTACAAAAAACCTATGTCCCAACAGTCTATGGAAGGCCACAGCGCACGGCTGTTTTCAGCCACTTTGAGTGGCTTTCGCTACCGGTTTAGCACCCCCACCCGAGGGTTGCCCCCGTTACTCATTTACAGAGACTGGGTCGACCTCTGGGACTTATAGCCTAGATAAAATTGTTTCAACATCTCCCACTGGGAATCTGACCCGGATTGTTGTCACGTCATAGCCCACACAGTACAATGACGTTAAATAAACGTTTATTCAACTTTTCCTTAAATGTTTAATAAACGTTGAATTTTGGTTGAAATTAAGTTGATTCCACTTTTATACAACTATCGGATTAGTATTCTAAGAAATGATGATTCAACGTTAAATACGACGTTTAATAAACGTTTTAAAGACATTGAATTAAACTTTTTCCACTGCTTAATTTTGGCATTGACGTTGATTCAACGTTACGAAACGTTGATACAACGTTTAGAGCGAAACAAAATTCAACATTCATTACAAATTTCGTATCTTTCCCAAAAGTCCCTACTTACAACGAATATTTGAATCTCTGAAGATGAACAGAATAATATAAGTTTTCCAGACCGGATTCTAGTACTTCAGTGTCCAGTTTAATACAATTTTAGGGTTGATTCCAGGAAAAATCCTTTGATTGTATCAACCCTAAAATTGTAATTTCAATTAAAGCATATCGTACTGACCATTGAAGTACTAGGCTGCGCTCTGGGAAACTTACATTGTTCTGTTCATCTGCACAGGTTTAAATATTCGTTATAAGTAGGAATTTTTGGGGAAAGGTACAAAATTTGTCCTGAAAGTTAAATTTTACATCTCTCCAAACGTGACCGATGACGTGACAATCCAACAATCCGGGTTTGATTCCCGGTGGGAGAAGTTGAAACAATTTTACCTAGACCGTAAGTCCCAGAGGTCGACCCAGTCTCTAAAAATAAATAAATAAAAAATCATTTGAGCAACTTATTCGGATTCCCTCCTGTCATTTCGATCTCTCGCTGCGCCGATGTCCTGCCTTTTCCAGGTTTCATGAGATAACGAAAGACAAACGCATAGCGTATGCATTGTATGAACGTCAAATAGAAGTGCATTTCCATCAAGAAAAAATGATATTGTATATAACACCTAGTGAAGTTTAAGCATAAAACTATTACTGAAAATTGTTTCTGTAGATTAGGAAATCTCACAAATATTCAACGTTGTGCTTTCCACTATCTTAGAAGGCTTAAGAGCACAATTTAAATCCAACGTTTAATAAACGTTTAATACTGGTCATTCTTTAAACGTTTATTAAATTACGTTGATAAAACCTATGATTCAACGTCACAAAATACAACATTGTCAAAATTCAACGTTTTCAACGTTTAAAAAACGTTAATTCAACATTCTGTTCTGTGTGGGAGGACAGGTTTGGAGATAAGTAAAATTTAAGTTTCAGAACAAATATCGTACCTTTCCCCAAAAATCCCTACTTATAACGAATATTTAAATCTGTCCAGATGAACAGAGCAATGTAAGTTTCCCAGAACGAAGCCTCGTACTTCAATGTTCAGTACGATATGCTTTAATTGAAATTACAATTTTAGGGTTGATTCCAGGTCAAAATCCTATGATCAAAGGATTTTTGCTGGAATCAACCCTGAAATTATATCGTACTGAACATTGAAGTACTAGACTTCGGTCTGGGAAACATATTATCCTGTTCACCTTCACATATTAAAATATTCGTTGTAAGTAGGGATTGTTGGATAAGGTACGAAATTTGTCCTCAATGTTGAATTTTCTTTCTCTTTAAACTTTGTATAAATCTTGCGTAACGTTGATTAAACGTTGAATAGAAGTTTTCTCAACGTTTTGTAACGTTTAATCAACTTCAATGGCAAAATTAAGGTATAATTCAATGTCTTTAAAACGTTTATTAAACGTCATATTCAACGTTGAATCAACATTTGTTAGAATACTAATCCGATAGTTGAATAAACGTGGAATCAACGTTTATTTAACGTGCTTGTGCTATGTGGGGAGGAGGTAATGATGAAACTGCTTGAGTTTATAGTTGTGACATCTCAGGCTTTAAGGGTAATTATGTCACAGATAGTTGTGAAAATAGCCCATTTAAAAAATAGAAAAGAATTAAAATATTTATAATAATGAATCTTGTTGCAACATAAGTTCAGTTTGTCTTAATGCCACATTCTACCTAGAGAATCTAACTTGTACTAGGTTTCAGTGGTAACGAACGTGTCGTAGCTTTTCTTCTGTACTTCAATAAAGATATTTGAACGTGAACACACAAATAACATTGAAAATTTTGCTGTCTTCGTCCACACAGCACAATCACGTTAAATAAACGTTTATTCAACTTTTCCATAAATGTTTAATAAACGTTGAATCTTGGTTGAATTTACGTTGATTCCACGTTTATACAACTATCGGATTAGTATTCTAAGAAATGTTGATTCAACGTTCAATCTGACGTTTAATAAACGTTGAATTAAACATTTTTCGTAACTTAGTTTTGGCACTGACGTTGATTGAAAGATACAAAAAGTTGAATAAACGTATATTCAACGTTTAATCAACTTTACGCAACGTTTATACAACGTTTAGAGACAAACAGAATTCAACCTTAAGGGCAAATTTCGTACCTTTCCCAAAAATCCCTACTTATAACGAATATTTGATTCTGAGAAGATGAACAGAATAATATTTTTCCCAGACCGAAGTCTAGTACTTCAATGTTCAGTAGGATTCAATTTTAAGGTTGCTTCCAGGAAAAATCCTTTGATTATAGGATTTTTACCTGGAAGCAACCCTAAAATTTTAATTTCAATTAAAGCATATCGTACTGAACATTGAAGTACGAGGCTTCGGTCTGGGTAACTTACATTATTCTGTTCATCTGCACAGATTTAAATATTCGTTATAAGTAGGGATTTTGGGGGAAGTGGGGGAAAGGTACGAAATTTGAACTGAAAGTTTAAATTTTACTTCTCTCCAGACGTGACCCCCCACACAGCAAACAATGTTGAATTAACGTTTTATAAACGCTGAAAACATTGAATTTTGACAACGTTGTATTTGGTGATGTTAAATTATATATTTTGTCAACGCAATTTAATAAACATTTAAAGAATTACCAGTATTAAACGTTTATTAAACATTGAATTAAATTGTTCTTTTAAACCTTCTAAATTGGTGCCAAGCACAACGTTGATTCAACGTTGAATGTTTGTGAGTTTTCGTAACCTAAAGAAACAATTTCCTGTGATAGTTTTATGCTTAAACTTCATTATATGTTATATAATATTTTCAGAGACGGGTCGACCTCTGGGACTTACGGCCTAGGTAAAATTGTTTCAACTTCTCCCACCGGGAATCAAATCAGGATTGTTGGATTGTCACGTCATCGTTCACGTTTGGAGAGATGTAAAATTTAACTTTCAGGACAAATTTCGTACCTTTCCCCCAAAATCTACTTATAACGAATATTTAATTCTGTGCAGATGAACAGAATAATATAGGTTTCGCAAACCGAAGCCTAGTACTTCAATATTCAGGAATATACAATTTTAAGCTTGCTTCCAGGAATAATCCTTTGATTATAGGATTTTTACCTTTAGCTTTTTGTGCTGTTCAAAGTTCTAACTTTTGCAATGACAAAAAATATATATATATTGTTCTTTGCAAGTTATTGTTACTCCACTGGTTTGTTTCGTGTTTTGTAACTGTAAGATTTTTAAGACGTTAATAATTTTAAATGTGTGTTTCTTTGTTGCATACCAAAATTGTTTCGTATTTGTTATTTGAAAAATCTATACATTTTCGAAATTTGTGTTTGCTTCTACATGCTCGGAAAATGTTTCTCGTATTTGTAATTTCTAGTTTTAGACGCCAAGAAATCTCGTGTTTGTTTTGTTGCATATCAAGATTATTTTATTTGCAGTTTCCTGTACGATTTCAAAAATCGTGTTAACAAGTTTTGTTGTACGTAGCAGAACATATTTGTGAGTCATTACTAAAAACGGAGAAAAGTATTTGATGCATGCAATGTTGAGTTGCACGGGAAAGTCTGTATTAATATTATCGGAAGGTTGAGGGTACTGCTTCCGTTAGGGAATATAGCTACTAACCCCAGCACAAAACGTTAAAGCTTTGTTATTGTGGAATGCCAAGCCTACTTGCTGACAGTAGCTCCCTTAAGATAAGATTTTCTCTTGTTATGCAAGAGTAAAGCACGTGTGGTGAAAAGCCTAGGTGTGCAGCAAATTGTTTTATTTTCTGGTGGTGTCTCCCTGATACTGTTGAGAATTGTGCAAACTTGAATTGTGAAGGGATATCAGGGAGTGTACCGTCTCAGTTGCTGGGGACGACTAGGAATTCGACTGTCCACTAATGTTCTTTTGTTGATATGGAAGACCCTACTAGCTGTGGGAGAAAATCCTAGCTGTGTAACAAATTTAGTATTATTGAAATCAATAGATGACGAGCTCAGTTGCTGTTAATGGGTAGAATTACCATCTCTCACACAATTTAAGCTCTGTTGCTGGTGAGAAAAGATAAAAAATAGATACGTGGGCTGTTCTACACATGATATTAGCAAGGAAGAAGCCATGTTGGTGGTAAGAAGTAAAAACTATGACTCCTGCAAACTTTAAAGCTTTATTGATGCTGAGAAGGAACAAAGTGGTTGTAGACGAGGTTAAGAGTACTGAAACGGGAGTTAGCATGACTAGTTGCTACCAATGATTGGAAATACAATCCTTATAAGATAAAAAGAAAAGCTTGTTACAAAGTTATGCTGGGAGAAATTCTTTATGTCTGATATTTGTAGGAGACAAGCCTAATTGCTGCCAACGACTAAAAATCGACTTTCGTTAAGCCTCTGATGTTGGCAAAAGAACAAAGTAGGTATGCGGAAATTCTTTATTTTCATATCGGTAGGGGGTCAAGTCTAGTTACTGCCAGTGAGTAGAAATATGGGTTCCTAAAAGATCATTTGTTGTTGTGAAAATAGAAACGGGACCAAGTAGCGTTTGCACTTCTTGAAAGTGTTAAGACAGTTTTCTCGTAAAGTACAAGAATAAATCTATTTCGCATTTATAAATAATTTCATTTTCCTTAACTCATGAAAAAATGCAAGTAATTCCAAAATATATGTAGATACCGGTTAGATTTTCTGTGTTATTGTTTTCGGAAAAGTATAATTTCAACTTTGATAAAGTAACGTCTTGGTTTTTCAGCTCAGGGCATAGCATATAGTTTGTAAATCTTAAACATTCCCGAGAATATATGAAGCAGCGAAGTGATCAAAGTTTTAGTTACTCTTTCGAATTTCTTGACGAAGCGTACGTAGGAAGCTCTTACGATGAATA
>JAGDQP010068031.1:0-11075 GCA_022664845.1 Lepisma saccharinum
AATTCCCTTCTTCATCAGTCAACAATGTTGCCAAATAAAAACCCTGTTCAGTTGGTCTTCAATTGCTTTCAGCAAGATTTGCAGACAGATATGTTCATTTTAGTTCAATGTCCTCAAAGGACTTTATGATTATATATACATAAAATATTTTATATTTAAACTTCAATAATATATTCAAAAAGGCTTCTCCAATAGACTATATATCATCTTAAACACTTAATTTATTCTAATTAAGCATACTGCAATTAGAATAATTAATGCAAGCAACGATCTGACAAATTTCTTACTACCGGTACAGATCACAAATGACATTGTTTCTGAAGATCTTGCACTTTTTTTAAAAAAGAGGTTTGCTGTTCTGTGAGAAGAAAATACGAACAACAAAAACAATATTTAAGTTTAATATTACCTTGCGGGCTCCACAGTTTAGTGGTTAGAATGTTCCATCCTGCATAAATATTCCAATCTTAATGCACTTTTAATTTATTTTTTGCTTCCACACATCTAGGCATAGTCCAAACATCGCCGCTACGATCTCTTAGCGCGTTTCCACCTACATGTATTGCAGCGAACAAGTTTAGTTGATATTTTCCCCGCTGTGGAGCTACGTACAGGCAATGGACAGTTTGACAGGAAATAACTATCAGCATGTAAGTGAATGTAACTTTAACAAGTTTACTGTATTGTGCTTAAGTAAAAAAGTTTTCATATGAGTCGTTCACGTGCGACATGTGTAGGCAACAGTTTCACAAAAGCCCCTTCGTTTTATAATGAAATTATTGTGATTAATTTTCCGAAAATCGTGAATTCTTACAGAACAATGCTTAAGAAACGAAGGTTTATGGTAAGAAATTAAAAAAAATATAAAACCTTTAGAGAATACTACTCACTAGGTTACAGAATAAAAATTGAGTGAAATTAGTATCCGCTGAAACAGATTAAATGTAATTAAACTTAACATTTTAGTACACTACACTATATTCAACCCAAAAATCTCATTTTGCATAAACAACTTATAGCCTCATAACTTCACGGCAATCACGATGCCTATATCATCGCATTACACTTATTATGTATTTCTTAGGACCCTATAGAATGAAATTAGCATCTGCTTTTCTGGAAATTTCAAGTTCGGAAGAATTCACGGTACAAATCATGTTTCATGTCATACCCACCCAATATAAATGCGACTCAAGCCTTATGAGCTTGATATACAAACGAAATGCGTCAAACGTTACCTATGCGCTATCCCCCGAAAGAACTAGTATAGACAACGCATTTTGTAAACATAGCGTATCACTTCCTGCCAACTACGTGTTTGGGGAACTGTTCTGTTGTATTGCTTCCTTTTTACATTTTGCTCATATTTGCAGAATGCTACTTTGGAACACCATCCATTGTAACTGAGTATTTCGAAGTCATTATTCACCGCACAGCAGAGAAATATTTTATAAATATTTCCTGTGCCAAATAAGGAAACATGATATTTTCTGTATCATATCATTTCTCAAATATACTGTTTAAACATTTAGACAATAGTTTAAAACCATAAAACGTCCATAATACTAGTATTCCTACACATTTTAAAAGCTTTTATCTAATATAACCCACAAAATAATTTTATATATTTAAGTAATGCTTTCTTATATTTTGGAAATGTTAGAAGGTTTTTCGTTGCATTAACACAATGTAAATCTTATAACTTAAGAATATTTCCAAACATTTTAAATTCATATGTGAACATAAATATTATTTTTCTAGAGTATTCATATAAGTCTATTTTTAAAATATCGCTACTACAACTGCTACTAGAAATATGTCCTGTCAAAAAATTCAGTCGGACCCCCGACTTCTTCAAATGTAATATTGTAGCATTCCCCATCACTTTTAACCAGGCACCGTCACTGCTGATAATTTAAAAGTACAAATATAAATTAAAATCGGGTCACACAGCAATAACAAGCATAAAAAGCTGAGTTAAGACTGAAAAATGGTCCATATTGAATTAGACAGGAAGCAGACGATAGTGTTTTAAGTATTCGCTTTGATTGACATTGATTAAACACTCCAGTATGGCTAAACATAGAGATCATTGGATAGCACTGATGCGCTTATGTGACACGAGAAAATCAGTGATACCTGAATGATGTTGAATACAGTTTTCGCTTTTAAAAAGGAACTTGCTAGTGAAACATTGCGAAATGTAATATGCCCGTACGAAAGAATTGTTTTATAAATATTTTGTGAAAAGTTTTTCCCAGCCGATAAGAAAACGGGTAAGTGAGGTACCAGGAAAAACACACGAAGTAACGGGAAATTTTCTCCCCCCTTTCCTCCCTTACAAATAAACCCTTGAAAGCCACTATCAAGTAAATTGATACGTTAGTAAAGGCTTATTTTTACAGCTAATTATTTGTAGTGTTCCTTGTGAACAGGTTGATCTTCATTTTATTTTAATAAATTGAGGTTAAGAAATAATTCTATTTTTGTGGGATTGTTAGCAAACCCAAACTGCGTTGTTCTGTTCATGTCTATAACATTTCCCAGCTTTACAACCCTGTTAACAGCCAAGAAACCAGCTGACTGCTTCGTTGGTTGTATTGCCTGTAAGTAGCACCACAGCGGCCACCAAGAAAACTAGGTCGTGTTCGCACATTTGAACCGTATGGGAAGACGCTAAGAGATGGTAGCCAGCGATGGTCCAACCAATAAGACGCAAGTAAGTCCCAATTCACCAGGCAAGACTAGTAGAAATCTGGCGTCAAATTGACCCAGCTTAAGTGTATTGGACCAGTCAATCCGTCTACCGTATTTACATCCATGCTTTTCAAAAAGTTCTGCGCCTGCGCGACAGTGGGTGGAGCTTTGGAAACATGAGCTTCCCTGAGACACTAGTCTAAAGGCCGCTTTAGACGACAGCATTTATGCTACGATGAATCTTACGATTAGCAGTAGTGCCAGAGTGTGAAAGCAAGAATGCTACAATAGGGCCAGATGCTATGGTATCAATCCATAATTTTTTTTCTTTTTATCCTGGCAAACTGCTTTCGCTAAGATTTATCGTACGAGAAATTTTCTCGTCTAAAGCGGCCTTAACATATACGCCATTGCAGAGCCACCTGCTAGCGTTGCAATGAACTAAATGATGCGGGTGGATCGCGTGCTAAAAATAAAACAAACCCGATTTTTTAAAATGTAACCAATGGCATTGTTTGTGAAATTTCAAAATGCATAAAAGAAATGTTTGACCCTTCCGGGATTCCACCGGGTTAGGTATCACTCTCAGAAAGTCCTTGATCTACCACATGAACCACGCTGGGAAATTGCACGTAACGAAATTTATAAACTTTATTTACATATCAAGTTTTAGGGCTCATTTTCATGAATGCTTGCGTAGTTTGCGATTTGGTGAATAGCCAATTGAAACGTGTTTTATTGAGTGTTTTCTTGTAAAGTAAGCGTAACACGTGTTTCAATTGGCTACTCAACCAAATCGGAAGAAATGAGCGCAACGCAATGTTGAATGAAAATAAGCCCTTACGTCACAAGCGCGTGGATGATTGCATCGAAGAAAATAATAAGTGATTGCTAAAAGTTCACACGTATACCATGATAGTAGTGACAGTTGCGGACAGTCCTGGTGACTTCAGTTACTAACCAAAAACGTTCTAATAGAGGGTATGCGATTTTGCTAAGAACATGAAGCCTAACGGCACAGCATAGACCCGTCCAGTTAGCCCACTTACTCCAATCAAAAATATAGTTTTTGTCTAACAAAGGTGGCAACAAGCTCTCTAGTACTTCACTAACAAATCTGGTACGTTGCCTTGGTCGATGCTCATGCGTTGTTTAGATTACTAATATTTTACGACGGTAAAACTTTTGAGTAAAACTAACTTGCGTTCAGGATACCGAACTTACCTTGGTTATCGTGCTTGTACTACCATGGTCTGTAAAGAAACAGGTTGAGGTTTCCGTGGTTGAGTAAAGAATCAGCTTGATACACGGGAGAGGATTAAATTGTAAAAAACGAACACAGAGGAATTGATTGTAGCGTCACAGTTTGCAGTTTTGCCATCATTCTTTAATATTTTAAAAGTAGTACGCACCACTATTATACTATATATTTCGATAAAGAAAGAAACTCACGAAGTGATTCGTGCGTAATAACTAACTTGCGTTTAGACAGTCATTTCTTACTAACGTTAGAATATAACCGTCGTAAGTTGACGCTAGTTAAATTTGAAACCCGCGTTAACGGTAACTACCGTTTACATTACTAAAATGAACTCGGGTTAACGTTAACCATGGTAAAATGTTAGTCATGTAAACAAGACATCAGCTGTTTTTTTTTGGTGGGGGGCGTGATTCTTTCTCTGCGCAAGAGAGAGCTACACGGAAATCCTCTATTAGAACATCCTTGTTTCCAACAAACCATCCGTCATTCTTTATCTACGTAACTGAACGAAGAAAAACTTGTAATATCTTGGAAAAACTCTTTTATCTCGTACAGACGAAAATGGATATAAAGTCAAGAGAAAAGAGAACATAAGTTTAGAACGCAAAGATGAGATAAAGAGCAATCTAATCCTAAAAAAATAAAAAAAAAAATAAAACGAGTATACAGAGAACGTAAAAATATTAAATTTACTAAACATTTTATTTTATGAAATATAATGACTAATAGGATGTTCGCCAACGAAAGTAAATAATTATCACGTGATCTTAGACTTGTGCTGCTATCTGACGAGCTGGCTGGAGGACGGGATTTTTTTTAAACTATACACGGTATAGTAAGATTCACTTCTTTTAATTTTCTTTCGTTGCACCTCGCTGTGTATTCCAGTCGCGATATTCTCATCCAAGGTCATTAGAACTTATTAGCTATGCCATTCATGGATGAGTAACCGATGGCGCCTTTTTTGGAGAGTTTTGCCATGACGTTACTATACGGACACGAACAAATTGATCTAATAGCGCGCAAGTTTTTAGCATAGCTTAGTAAGTAAAGTTTTAGTTTTTTTGTTATTGTGTTACATTTGTGTTCAGTATATTAAAGTATTTTATACAATAACTGTTATGTTTTCTTTGTGGCCTCTGTTTTATTTAAACAATGAGTAATTATAATAACTGTGCTTTTTCAACGTGTTTCAACATAAAAACAGGTTCGTTGCCAACGAAAGTGCAGGTGGATGGGAAACTGCTGAAATATTGTTTGCGGCACGGGTTATGATATATTTTTACCTCAGGGATTCGGCCAAGATTATTATCAATTTAGTGGGGTGGGTAAAGTCAAAATTGCGATAATCTAAGTGGAGTTTTACACGGTTTCTATCGATTTTTTACCGCAAGGGCTCTCAGTTTTGGGGTGTCACCCCCCACAGGGGGTAAGTCGGAATCCCGGTTTTATTGCCTTTTACACACAAAATTAAATTTGAAGGTGTACTGGGACCAAACAAATTTTCCGTGGGGAAGACCCCTTAGGCGTGGCTGCGGACATGTATACTTGTAGGTTATTCAGTACTATGATAGCGCCCAGGTATTACGTTAGTTAATTTTAATCATTTAGCAAAAATAAGGAGATAGCCTCGTGCTTATGAAAGCTAGGTGAAATTTCTTATCGTTATTGGCCTGAGCCTCAGATGCCTAAAGGTTTAAATGAATTCAATTCAATTGTTATCGTTATTCTGAAGTCCAAAAAAAGGTTCAACCTTTAAATCTACACTAATATAATTTTAAGCGAATATTACGTAATCATATTGATCTGATCCTCCTCCCTCGAAGGTCCCGGATTCGGGTCCCGGGATTTTAAGAGCTAAAGGCGAATCGTGACGGGCCCAAGTTAAAAGTTTCTAGACTGGCCCATATAAAAATAAAGTTTGCCAAAGTTTTCTTATCCTCATCCGCTATTGTCAGATATTATAAACAAAACCTGAACCCCCTTGAAAGTTTACGTAATACTTAAATGACGTCTGTGCTTATGCGTTTGCACGCGCGCGCGCGTGTGTGTGAGTGAGAGAGAGAGAGACAGAGACAGAGATTAAAAAATAGCATGCACATCGATCGTAAACTTAATAGCCTAGGTCACAAATGTTGGCCGAAAGGAAATGCAGATATGTTTATTCTTAACTGAAACAAGACTATCACCATTTTCGTATCCATCTCTCTATTGCAATGAAATATTTCTGAAGTTGATATTAAGGTTCTAAAATGAATTTTGTTAGAGTCCCATGAGATTTGCTTTAAAATAAAGTTAACAGATAAATATTTGTCTTACTATTTAGAACACGTCGTTTATTCTTATGCAGTTTAATAGTCTACACTCATTATTAGAAACATGAAAGTTTAAAAAAGTATTTTTTCCATAACCAAATAATCATCAGGTGCAAAATTTCTTTTATATCCATCGTTTTTTGGAATTCCCTATGCTCTTGCTACAAGCACACACTCATCGGTCCGAAGGCCAGCTGTTTCGGTCCGTATAGTGATGTCACGCGCCTTCCAACCAATGGCTACTGCTTTCATGAAATCTCGGTCTTTGACCCCCTCTGATTCTCGTCATCTAGAGCTAGCAGCGAACTTGAAAAATACAATGTGTTAATTTTAATAACCTAAATGAGAAAAAAAAGAAAGAGTTTCGTATATTGAGTTTCGCATTGACTTTCAATAGAACAACAATAATTTAGGGTATTAATGCTATTTTTTTTTTTATCTTGCACCAAGCCATTCAAATAATCATCGAGTATCGAACACGTGATTGTAAACAATGAGCTCTGCGTAAAGATACTAGAGTGATCGATTACTATTGAGAGACGCCACAGCAAACATTTAACATGGATCGTCCACCTCCAGTCTAAACTAATATGGAACAAGGTAACACAATTTTTTAAACCTGTTAACGCTGTTCAGTCCATTTTTGATTCATTTAATTCTTGAATTACGCACGCCTTGGACTGTGCATATAATAGTACATGCGGGAAATACTATTTACGTCTCTTGGAAGAATTAACACAGAAATAAAAAATAGCGATAACAAGGGTATAAACGGAGTTAGAATTGAGAATCTGATCCGTATTGGTTTAGATTAGAAGTGGACGATTTAGATTAATTGACACATCTACTTCTTGGCTTCATATATTCATTATTTAAAGTGACACCGATCAATCTAGTATCGCTTTTGGATAGATATAATTCATTCTAACCTGTGTTTAATAAAACCCAAATTGATCAAGTTTATAGGACAATAGACAAAGGAAAGAAAGTCTCGGGGAAGTAAATATTTCCGAAAAATAACGTCAACAACAGCAACTGCTATCTATGACTCATGTTATAAATCAATGCGTGTTTGCTTCAGACACCATTTCGAAATCGTTTGACTTTCAGCTGTCCATACCGGTCACTCAGGCAGTAGAATATCGGATCACTAACCGGAAGTCCGGGGTTCGAATCCAGCTCATATCAACCTCTTTTATCCACTTCTTCCACAACAACATTACTTTTTCTTGCTACTACTTGTAAATAAATACTCCCTTTTCAATCTTTTTTTTATTTTCAACATGCTATGCATGCATCATGGACATTCAATACCAAAAACTTTAGGGCTCATTTTCAAGCCCGCTTGCGTTGCTTCAGATTGAATGAATAGCCAAATGAAACACGTGCTATAACACGTAATAAACCTACACCACGAAACACATTAGCTACTCTTCCTGATCGCAAGCGGGCTTGAAAATGAGCCCATAGTGTGTGCACGAGGCTAAGGACTGATTTATATGCAAGCTTGCGTTGCTTGCTTTGCGTCTGATTTGGATGAGTAGTCAATTGAAATACGTGTTTTATTGCGTGTTATACGCACTACGTATTAAAAGACATGCTTCAATTGGCTACTCACCCAAGTCGCAAGCAAAGTAAACAACGCTAGCTTGCATGTAAATCAGGCCTAAGTAGTCAGGTTAGATTTATTATTTTTATCCTCTCGCGACCTGGATATAAATTTTGCTCTTAATTCCCTCTGGTGGTAAAGTTTTGCGAATTGAGTAATGTTGAGAGTAGTGTATATTTGTATGTTCTAGGACAATTGTATGTAAATTGTATGGGCCCAACCCCATTGTATTTAAATTTTCTAGTACAGAAGGAACATCCTCCAAATTCCCCTAGAACAAGAAAACATTAACAGGAGGGTAAGACAGAACTTTATAATATTTAACTATAAAGAACAATTGTATTTACACTGAAAACAAAAAAAGAGACAATTCAATTTGAGCTTAATAGCTTTTAACTATAAAGCACTTAGTATCTACACTATACTACACTACACAACATATAATTACATTTTTTACTTAATCCAATAATGACCGCAAGCTAAAGTATTTATTCCATCCTGTAGTATGTATATTTTATCATCAGTTGAATCTAACGCTACTTTGTTAACAGTTATGTTGTACATATCATGTTTGTGGCTTCGAATTAGGTTTATATCTTTATGTTTTTATATTCTCGAACAGACATTCCTTATAATCATCAAACTTTGTCTTTAGCTACTACACACTTAGTTATTCCCTTTGCTTTTTCTTTTCTGTGTTTTCTACTTTAAAAGCATACATTTTCGATTTTAATCCAACAAATTGCATCATTATTTTGCCATTATTTTAATCTTTCATTTTTCCTAACACTTTTTTGTTTAATAGTGGTATTCCCTATTCATTATTTTAATTATATTCGTTTCTATCAAACAGATCAACCATTTCTTTTAAATCTTTGTAAAAGTCTCAATTTCATATATAAAACTATCAGTATCCATGCAACATACCCTCTCCTGTCAAAAGGAGTTATTTCGTGCATTGCTTCTGTTGTTTTTGGAGTTTCGTGCACAAGTTCGATAAAGACCATTTAGAAAAAAAGAGAGAGAGAGAAAGAAAGAATGATGAAACAAAAAATAAAGAGTATTTTTGTAGTTTATCCCTCGAAAAGCCGAGATTGGGTCACAAATGACCCATCTAGTCAAAATATTATTTTTGTCCATTAGTCATTAAGTAGAGGAGCTAAATTCTGCGTATTCTTCCCATAAGTGTCCAAAACCCTTATGGTAACAATGGCTTTAAACACATGTATTTATTGTGTAATAATTTAAGATAATCAAGCATACGTCAATTTGACCCAATCTTGTAATTTTGTGTAACTATTTTAAATTTCATTTTATATTAAAATAACTGTTCTTGTCGGTCCTAATGATCACACTACACTTTTAAACCAGTCTACACTTTAAAATTCCTCAATCAAGGAGCGAACGAACGTGAACGTTGCTGCTTGTGTATTGGTAAAGAGAAACACTCCGCATAAATTCAGCAATGTAATCGCTTCATTTGCAAGAATCAGAATACAACAGATACGGTGTACTTTGCATGTGAGGGAGTAAGGTATTTTGATTATGGTAGTTTTATATGTAGTACTTTATATGTGTAAATAGGTAAGAGACTCATCGTACCTGAATTCTTGTGCAGCCATGAAAATGGTTATAAGGTTAATATGATGTATTATTTTTTTCTGTGTTTTTGATTTTTTGTTGTATCTACTGAAAAAAATAGAATACAATGCAATGCAATAAATACAATACAATGAATACACCCATACTCTAAAATACCTTGATTTTCAACACGTACGGAATTTGATACGAGAAATATACATGGGTCGAAATTGACTATTCTTGTCGATCAATGGGATGAAATTACCTTGCCGTTCCGAGGGTTAAGGATCATTCATCTCAATTTTGTCATGTATAAACATAATTGAAGAAAAAGATATATATACAAGTAAAATAAGCGACAAAAAAAACTTACACAAAGGTAGGAGTAGACTTGCACTTGGAAATGTATCCTTGAAACTGCTGTTTGGATGCAATTATTGTTTACTGTTCATACCGTAATTTTGAGTTTCTAATACAACTTATAGACAGTGAAACTTTACACAGTGGGTAAAATAAGTATTTGGATAAGTTCAACAAAGAGGATGGCTGTATCACACGAAAACATGGAAAGTTCGAAATCTCTTGCCTTTATGATAATTTGGATACCTTAGATAAAATACTGTGTACCTACCAACCACTCGATCGATATACCTGTAACAGGCAACGAAAGATTGAGTACTGCGTAGATTCATCGCAAAAAACTGGACAACCGTCGTACTACTTTCGAAATAAATGTTCTAGGTATCCTTTTCTGTACAAGAGTAGCTTGTTGGAAAGTCATGCTTCACCGTTGGATACATCATAAAGAAACACAAAACAAAGCAATTAATGCGGAAATAATCCGTACTAACTAACGAAGATAATTAACTTCCCGGAATGAAACATACATTTTCATTCTGTTAATAAAACTCAAAGAATTACTACTAAAGATTTGGCTACTTCACTCGCCTACGATATGCAAGTTAAGGTTACACCCCACACAATCCAAAATTCTTTGAACAAATTGGGATTTAGAAGATGTGTATCCATGGTAAAAAAAAACTGGCCACTCAACTAGTAATTACACAAACCCATATCATAACACACCCTGGAAAATTTTTACCAGTTGAATAATGTTTTGCTTTCTGAAAGTTTCATTCTTCTCTCGCCACACATCCTGGTATCCATCACTACAATATAAATTTATCTGCCTCTCTTCAAAAAAAAAAAAAAAACTTTTTTCCGACATTCCATATATTTAATTTTTTTTTTTTTGGAAACTAGAACTTCTTCTTTCTGCTTTCTTCTGATATGTGTATTTTGATTCTGGCTACAAATCTTCTCAATTTTTTGTTCACATCTGTAACATTAGATTGCATATCCTAGGCAAGTGAAGCAGAAAGAAAATCTTTATCACTATTTTTTTTTAGTTTTGTTCACAAAGTAAAGAATATAGGTTTCATTCCGGGCAGTTAGTTTCCTTAGTTAAACAGAACGAATCCCCAATAATTATTGTTTTATGTCTCTTTATTGTATGTATCCAACGCTAGAGCATAGCTTTCCAACAAGCTTGGCTCAGTATCTTTATCTTCCGCACGTAATTTCAAATTAAAGTCAGCAGTTTCAATGTTGT